>CM057348.1:461191224-461484916 GCA_030015575.1 Agapanthus africanus
ATGTATATTGTAGTGGATGCTTGGACATATATAGGGAGGACTTTCTGCTCGACATGATAGTATGCTATCTGGTTGCTCTTTACCTTAACGTGTACACTGATTGTCTCTCTGTTACATGTTGGTAAAGCCCTTAGGATGTGTACTTGACTACCTAGACTATGATGCGGATCATACTAATGGGGACATGGTAGTCTATAAGTAAATCCTTCAAGGTCCCTAGTCGTGGGTGTATCGAGATGGGGCATCGATATACCAGAGTAGACTAGCGTATACCTTCTCGACCAATACAGATGGGCGATGGATGATCCCATGTCCATTGGTGTTTGACATCAGAGATGATATACGGGTGCTCAGTGGAGACTGGGTACACTGGACGGACTCGCCGAGAACTCCCAGATGGTATTATACCTTACGTCAGATGGCAGTTCTCTGGTGACACTGGTACAGAGTAGTCTGTTGACCCGAGATCGTCATAGAGTCTTGTGTGATTCCCACCGTGCTTTGATTTCCACCTTACCACATCCAAGAGGGCGTGCAAAATGGTGGTTTTTGGGTACAGTCCCGAATCACATGGAGGCAATGAGCGATAGGAGGGGATTCGTCTCTCCCGGTATAGGGAGTTGATGTTGCGCTGTATTCGATTGGCTATAACCGGAAATCCTTGGCCAGGGTTGCTGAGATTTACTGGTAAGTGTTACCAGTAGTTTCTCGAACTGTTATAGACCTCATATCGATACGACTTATCAAGCTATTGGGGTCTGACGTTTACCACCCTTAGGCGAGATATGCGACATATCAGACGAACAGACCGGACTGTACGGTAAGTGTTACTGGTTGGATTCACAGGAGTGTGAGCGGGCTTGCTCGTTGATCTTCTGATCGCTCAATACCCGGGTGGCCGTTACGTTTAGCAGACCGCTTGCGGCTTGTGGGTGTTTGATATGATCATCACCTACTGCCGGCGTATTGACGAGTCTTTAGAGTCCTACACAGAGGTTTCCTGGCTCAAGCGAAATGAAATAGGAGCGCATATGAGATATGTGCGAGACCGAGAATAATGCGTGTATGTGATACCGTATTCTATTCTTGCGATGAATGTATCGATTGGTTGTATGCGATATAACCTAGTTATCATATCGAGGATTGATTCGATAAGTCGATACATTTGATATTAGTCGGTCATATGCGATATGAACGGATCGTTAAATCAAGTGTTGATTTAATGATTTAATGTATAACTATATATTTGATATATTACTTTACATTAACTAGTATTGGTTCACTTAAGATTATTTTCTCACTTGAATGTGCACATTGTATATATATGATATAGTTTTGTGCACTAGTTTGTATCATGTTTGATGATACATGCAAACTTGGGTGTGTATGATTAAATCATGATTAGGTTAATGGTTAGGGTTTGATTTACTTATTTATTTATTCTTTTCATTTATATTTTGAGCAAGAAATAAAATGGTGGATTCTTTTCTTTCTTCTTGAAGCTTCATGATGCTTTGAAAAGTCATGAACATTTTGTTTCTTTCCTTAACCTAACCATTATACCTAACCCTAGTTTAGTCTCTACACTTGTTAGCCTCACCCATGGTTGCATTATGATAACCATCACATCATTTTCTTTTTGAAAATTAATTCATATTCTTTTCTTTCTTCTTCTTCTTCTTGATGAAGAAAGAAAACCTTTGCTAGATTTTTCCAAGTGATGATTCCAAGTGAGAAATCCAAATCCAAAGTGAACCCACTTCCTATTTCTTCATCCTCTACCACTTTCCATGTAGTAGAGTGTGTTATCTTCATAAGTTTCATAACCTAGTGAAGGTGGAGCTTGAGTTTGAGTTGCCTCGACGTAGATCATCTTCAGCATTGAAGTCAACGACCTAGCCCGCCCATTTCTCCGATGAAACCGACGCTAGAGTCCAGGATCCCGATGATCGCAGCGGAGGGACGTCATCTCGGAGCTAAAGAAGTGGTGGACCGGATCTACAAAGGTTGTATTTCCATTCACTTAGCAATAAAGTTGTTTACTTGTATCTTGTTTCGCCTATTCTCTAGTAATCGATCTAGTTTAGGGTTTCTCGGCACCGGAAAATTTGTATTTGGCATGATTAATGCCTTGTGGGACCTCCTTAGTGTGCCTAGGAACCCTACACTATGTACTCCGCTTCCATAGTTGAGTCAGCAACGGTTTCCTTCTTGGAGCTCTTCCAGCAAACTGCCCCTCCATTGAGGGTAAAGACATAACCCGACATGGACTTGGAGTCATTCTTGTCACTCTGGAAGCTGGAGTCAGCAAAGGCCTCGATTTGGAGGTCTTTTCCGTCATACACCAAGAACATCTCCTTAGTCCTTCTCAGGTACTTGAGAATGTTCTTTACTGCTATCCAGTGTTTCTCCCCTGGGTCCGACTGATACTGGCTTACAACGCTTAATGCGTATGCTACATCTGGTCTGGTACACAATATCGCATACATTATAGAGCCTACCGCAGATGCGTAGGGTATAGATGACATGCGAGCCCTTTCCAAATCAGTCTTGGGAGACATCTCTTTGGAGAGGGTGATTCCGTGACAAGCCGGTAGATTACCGCACTTTGAATCTTCCATACTGAATCGTCTCATTATGGTGTCGATGTACCTGGACTGCGAAAGTCCCAACATCCTCTTAGATATATCACGACAGATCTGGATCCCCAGAATGTAGTTGGCATCGCCTAGGTCCTTCATGGAGAACCTCTGTGACAAGAATCCTTTGAGTGACTATAGTATAGGAATGTCATTTCCTATTAGGAGAATGTCATTCACGTACAAGACGAGGAATACCACAGTTCTCCCTACCATCTTACTGTAAATGCATAGCTAATCCGGATTTTTGATAAAGTCGAATTCTTTGATAGTATCATCAAAGCAGATGTTCCAGCTCCGCGATGCTTGCTTCAGTCCATAAATGGACTTAAGCAACTTGCATACTTTACCGCTGCTTCCACTCTGAATGAAACCCTCCGGCTGATCCATATAGACGCACTCTTCCAAATCTCTATTTAGAAAAGCCGTCTTTACGTCCATCTGCCAGATCTCATAATCGTGGAAGGCAGCAATGACAAGAAGGATCCGAATGGATTTGAGCATAGTCACTGGAGAAAAGGTTTCGTCATAGTCCAAACCAGGTCTTTGGCGAAAACCATTTGCAACAAGTCTAGCTTTATAGGTTTCAACCTGCCCATTTACACCAATCTTCTTTCTGAAGATCCATTTGCAGCCTACGGGTTTTATGTTAGTTATATGTATGCCCTAGAGGCCATTACTGTACATACGATGTATATTGTAGTGGATGCTAGGACATATATAGGGAGGACTTTCTTGCTCGACATGATAGTATGCTATCTGGTTGTACTTTATCTTAATATGTACTCTGATTTTCTCTATGTTACATGTTGATAAAGCCCTTAGGATATGTACTCGACTACTGGGACTATGATGAGATCATACTAGTGGGGCCACGGTAGTCGACGAGTACATCCTATAAATGTTCCTAGTCGAGGGTGTATCGAGACAGGGCATCGATGCACCAGAGTAGACTAGCGTATACGCATCTTGACCCATATGATGGGCGATGGATGATCCCATATCCATCGGTGTTTGACGTTAAGGATGGTGTACGGGTGCTCAGTAGAGACTGGGTACACTGGACGGACTCGCCGAGAACTCCCAGATGGTATTATACCATACGTCAGATGGCAGTTCTCCGGTGACACTGGTACAGAGTAGTCTGTTGACCCGAGATCGTCATAGAGTCTTGTGTGGTTCCCACTATGCTTTGATTTCCATCATACCACGTCCAAGAGGGCGTGCAAAAAGGTGGCTTTTGGGTACAGTCCCGAATCACATGGAGGCAATGAGCGATAGGAGGGGATTCGTCTCTCCCGGTATAGGGAGTTGATGTTGTGCTGTGTTCGATTGGCTATAACCGGAAATCTCTGGCCAGGGTTGCTGAGATTTACTGGTAAGTGTTATCAGTAGTTTCTCAAACTGTTATAGACCTCAAATCGACACGACTTATCAAGCTACTGGGGTCTGACGTTTACCACCCCTAGGCGAGATATGCAACATATCAGACGACGAGACCGGACTGAACGGGAGTGTTACTGTTTGGATTCGCAGGATAATGTACAGGCTTGCTTGTTGATCTTCTGAGCACTCAATACCTGGGTAGCTGTTACGTTTAGCTGACCGCTTGCAGCTTGTGGGTGTTTGATATGATCATCACCTACTGCCGGCGTATTGACGATTCTTTAGAGTCCTACACAGAGGTTTCTTGACTCAGGCGAAACGGTGTAGGAGCACATATGTGATATGTGCGGGACCGAGGATAATGCGATATGTGATACCGTATTGTATTCTCGCGATATTTGATATCAGCCGGGTCATCGGATCAAGTGTTGATTCGATGAATCGGTACGGATAAATATTAGTCGGTTATATGCGATATAACCGGATTGTCGGATCAAGTGTTGATTCGATAATTTAATGTATAATAATATATATGATATATTAAATTGCATTAACTAATATTTGCTCACTAAAAGATTCTTTTTCTCACTCGGGTAATACATTGATATATATGCGATATATGCTAAATGTATTATTTTATTTTGTTACGATAAATATTATATATGTGATATATAATATTGTAACATGATATGATAACTAATGCAACTTGTTTAGTGGAGTTTAAACATGATTAGGGTTTGGATTAGGGTTAAGCTTTCTAGATGTTTCTAGAAGGTTTTCTTTTTGTCATGATAAAGATATTTTCAAGTGAGTCATGCTTTAACCCAACCCAAACCCTAACCCTAGTTAATTCTCTACAAAGGTTCACTTGACCATGGTTGCATAATTCTATCATATTATTCTTTTCCTATTCATCACAAAAGGAATTCTAACATTGTTCATCTTCTTCCTCCTTCATTCTTTCATGAAAAGCTTACTAGTTTTTCAAAAGGTGATGAATAAATATGAGAAAAAGATAAATAAAGAGAGCAAAAATCCTACTTCATCATCCTCATCTTCCCTTGCCATTTAGATGAGGGTGTTCACATCATTTCATGAGTGTTAGCTTGTGTTAAAGAAACTTCAAGGTAGATCATCTTAGTATCGAAGATCGGAAGCAAAGGTTGCGTCTTTCTCTTCGTGGAACCTCTCGAGAGTCCGGATCCCGATGATCGCAGCGAAGGGACCACAACACGGAGCATATGAAGTGAAGGACTGGATCTACAAAGGTTGTAATCCCTCTCACTTAGTGTTAAAGTGTTTAGCATGCTTGTTTTCGCCTAATCTCTAGTTTAAAGTTCCGTATTCGGGTTGTTCGGCACGGCTAAATTTTTAATCGGGCATGGTTGATGCCTCGTAGACCCTTGTGCGCGTGCATAGCAACCCTACATTTTACCCCTTCTGGAGCAATGTCCAAAGTCTAAACTTTGTTGGTGTACATGGACTCCATCTCGGTCCGCATTGCATCCAGTCATTTTATTGAGTCACCGCTCTGAATGGCTTGCTGGAAGCTAGTAGGCTCATCATTATCAATGATGCAATCCTCTCTATCCCCGTCAATGAGAAAACCATAGTATCTCTCGGGCGGATGAGACTGCCTACTACTCCTGCAGAGTGGCGCAGGAATGTCCTGTTCTTTTGAACCTTCTGGTTCAACAAAGCTTTCAGCAATAGCTTGTGGTTCTGGAATTTCTTCCAGTTCTATTGCGCTCCCACTTATCTGATTTTCTAAAAATTCAGTTTCCAAGAAGCAGGCATGACGAGAAACAAATACCTTTTGTTTCTCTGCATAATAGAAGAAATATCCTTTGGAGTTCTTTGGATATCCAACAAACTTGCACTGTATTGAGCGTGCCTCGAGTTTGTCCGTATGCTGCTTTTTGACAAAAGCTGGACATCCCCATGTCTTAATGTGTTTAAGATAGGGTTTCTTCCTACTCCACATCTGATATGGTGTGGTAGGCACTGACTTAGTTGGAACTCGGTTCAAAAGATATGCAGCTGATTCTAGTGCATATCCCCAGAAAGATCGCGGTAACTCAGCCTTACTCATCATGGAACGAACCATATCCAATAGGGTTCGATTCCGCCTTTCCGATACACCGTTATGTTGTGGAGTGTATGGAGGAGTAAGCCGAGAGAGAATTCCATTCTCTTTTAAGTAATCCAGGAACTCGGCACTCAAGTATTCACCACCTCGATCAGATCTCGGTGTCTTGATACTTTTGCCTGTTTGTTTTTCAATTTCATTCTTGTATTCCCGAAATTACTCAAAGGCTTCGGATTTATGCTTCATTAAGAAGACATATCCGTACCTTGAAAAGTCATCCGTAAAAGTAATGAAGTAAGAATAACCACTTCGCGCATGTGTAGACATTGGACCACATACATCGCTGTGTACGAGTCCCAAAAGCTCACTCGCTCTTACTCCGTGTCTAGTGAACGGAGTTTTTGTCATCTTTCCCATGAGACAAGATTCACAAGTAGCATAAGACTGATACTCGAACGGATTCAAGTACCCTTCTTTATGTAACTTTGATAACCGTGTCTCATTAATGTGATCCAGTCTACAATGCGATAAGAAAGCCTGATTTGTTTCCGGAGACTTTCTTTTAAGTGTGTTCTGGACATTGAAAACCTGAGCTTAATTCAGTACGTATATTCCGTTTTCTAATATACCTGACCCAATCAGAACTTGATTTAGGTGGATGTGGACCACATCGCTTACAAAAGTAAAATCATATCCTTCCTTAGAAAGTAAGGATACGGATATGATATTACAAGCCATACTAGGTACATACAAACAGTTACGCAGAATCAATATCTGCCCACTTGTCAATCCAAGGTGATATTCCCCTACGGATTCAGCGTCCACGCTCATTCCGTTGGCAACCCTGAGAGTCATATCACCTATCCTGATAACTCTACGGTTTCTCAGAGCCTGTAATGAATTACAGATGTGAGATCCTGATCCCGTATCCAATACCCAGGAAGTAGGGTTAATTGACATACAGTTTTCTATTACAAACACACCCGAAGCCGAAGCTACAACATGCTTCGAATCCTGGTTACTGGCTTCGCTAGCCCTGCAATCCTTCTGCCAATGCCCTTTCCCGTAACAATAAGAACGTCCCTCCTTTACTATATCCAGTCCCGAAACTTTTGCCCTTCCCTTTCCTTCTACTTCCCTGGTTTCTTTCAGGGTACAAGTAGAGGGTAGAGACCGTAGAATCAAGTCAGTACTTGACCTGTTCTTCAACATGGTCTTCAGGTCCGCGAGCTCATCAAAATAGCTAGTCTCTGTAAGGACGTTGTCCCATACAGATGACCCGACAGCCAACCTCGCTTGAAGCAATTCGTTCGAGGTCTCATATCTTGCGATACGAGATTGCTCTCCATATAAATCTTTGTTATGGAGGAAGATAGAAACTAAGTCCATCTTCTCGCGCTGCCTTTGGTATGCACCATCAACTAAGGCCAACACGAGGCACGTGGCATTAGCACAGTCTTTTTCCGATGTCTTAGGGATATCAATATCCGTGACTGGGGAAAATGGTCTTGAGACGGCAGGGGTTTGATTAGTTAGGAGGTGTCCCAGTTTTTCATGGGTAATGGACATCTGGACTGACCTTTGCCAGTCATAACAGTCAGATTCAGTCATTTTATTATCTAGATGTAACCTATGTCTGGTCACTGGGCCGCTGCAATTGAGAGAGAGAGAGAGAAGAAAACACTTAGCATGATGCTCTTACAAGTTTAGATTGGTTTTTAGTTTATCTAAACAGGATGGCTCCCACTGTTTCTCGAATCCTTCCTCAAACCATAAAAGATGAATTAGTCGGGATCAATCTCACCGTACAATACTTGCTTAACCGTTCAGCCAGGCCAGTGTCGGTACTTCGAGGGAGGTTTTATGACGCTTTCGCGAAGTTCCTTAATTAAGTAACCTCTTTTCCCTGTGGGCGTAGCCCCGCTAACACCTTTCTAGACACCTACTTGGTTTATAGCATTGATCGTTAAGTGAGAAAGTTTCCCGAGGAGTAGCATATACTCACAGTAGGATCGGGATCCAAATATCATTGTGTGATAAAGCTAAAGGAATCCTACCAGAATCATCACACTCCAAATGGTATGCAGCACTAGCAAGTTTCAGTTTCTTTAGAAACTCCCGATGTGGATTTTTTCCCCATGCTCTTATGACCTTGACTTTGGCCAACAAATCATAAGTCACATGTCAAGTTCTACCCGTCATTATCCAGGTTAATTTGAACCCACCCTTACCTACCCTTGACTTTGGCCAACAAGGCAGTACGACTGTCCCAAACCAACGCATCTATCTATGCTACATATGAATATCCAATAGCTACCAATCACTATGTCTTGACTTTAGCCAACAAACATAGCTTGAATACTATTGACTATCCATACGAAATGACGGAGGGCTACGAATGGTTTTGGCGAAACCGTGAACGTAGTGAACTTGATATAATCGAAGGAACCTGATAGTTTTTAAAATGAGTGGTTTAAGCTCCGCGTTTTTAAAAGTTTTCTGTTTTAAAAAGAAAACGAGTGGTTTTGAAATTGTTCCAACGATTTTAACTTTGGTTTTTTTTCTTTGCATTAATATAATGCGTCCCATCAATTAATCCTACCATTGCAGAAAACAACGAAAATATGACGTACGCTTATGCCATCCGCATTCTCCACTGGGCCTCGTCATCATCCGTTAGGTTACTTAACTAACGACAGAGCGGGGGCTGGACTAGCGCGGATCCAAAACATAAGCAACGCCTACTAGATATCATATATAGATATATACATTCGTCAGATGCAATGATAGCCATTCCAGATCACAGATGAACACATTGGATATGCTAGGCATCCGCGTTTCATTCGAGCCTGTAACGAAAGACGGATTACACGGTCGCGATGAATAGCCAAACCCCACCCTAGACCTCTACGGGTGCGGCAAAATACCCTCCAAGTACCCGAAGTGAAGCAACCTCCCTCAACGACGTGAGTAGGCCATTCGGCACTTCGAGGTACCCAGTAGTTAGTGTACCCCACCTTGGGTCTATCCTAGGAGCAAAAACAGTAAAAGAAATAATATACAATGGCGGCTACAACCTCATCCCGGATGTGCGGCCATAAAAATAATATTACATCAATTTACAATTTATATCAAATGAAAGATAAATAAACTCTCATCTCACAAACCCCGGCTATTCATCCGCAACAATCCAACAAGTTCATATACACAATCCAACAACACAGATTACAGATATGTACAACCCACACTAATCGACGTATAGCGATTAGTCGACGTTCAGTACATATATCACATTACAGATATAACCAATTAGCTAAAGTTTATAGAATTTCGATCAATATATCAATTTGAAACTACCCCAAATACGATACTGTTCTCTGAAGAATCTGGGCAGAAACAAATCATCCTAAAAATCACAAAACATCAGTCTGAACACAAACAGGAAAAACGAGTCGCGACCGAGTCGACTCGGCCGCGGATCCGCGGCGAAACGCGTGGTTTCGCCCCGCTTCCGCGGTGGACTGATAGAGTCAGGGGCTCATTTTTCTTGGTTGTTCCTAAAAAACCCTGGACGTATTTTTTAGGTGTGTGGAAATATTTTTAGACCTGTTTTTAAAAACGGCAGAAAGTACAAGGTTTCGGTGTATTTTGCGATTTTTTCTCGGATCGAAGTTCTAAACACTTTGCTAACATGCTAGTTGTTGTTTAGCTAGGCTCTGATACCACTGCAGGTCCACGTTACCCACCCCGGTGCTTACGGGGAGGCGGAATAGGTAAAAAACGGAATTTTAACACAAGGTAACATGGACTAAAAATGGAGGATCTTTGCTAAACAAAAACTAACAAACAAGCTAAAAGTTTTAGCTACAAAGTTAGATGGTTATACCTAGTTCTTGAACTCCTTCTATTTTTGTTGTGGTCCTCCTTCATGCTTGCTCCTTGGAGTGGCGTAGACGGCTCCTCCTTGTCGTCTTCTCTTTGCCGAAGATAGATCCACCCGAAGGCCTCTACCTTGAGCTCCTACCTCAACCAAGAGGTAACTAGAGTGCTTGGCTTGCTAAACTAAGAACCCTAGAATGAGTAGAGTGATATTTTGATGGTTTTATCTCACAAAGCTCATGGTTTTCAACACATGAAAGATGAGAGCTTTGAGAGAGGAAGAGGGAGAGCTTTGCATGAAAGAGAAAGAGCAAGTGAGAATGAACTAGAAAAACTACAACCATGCTCTCAAATGAGAATAATAATAATAATAATAATAATAATAATAATAATAACAACAACAACAACAACAACTAAGGAAAATGTGATGGTTAGTTTGGAATGACCATTATCATTTCAACATTAAATGCATTTTGCAAGAAACAATAAGCATCTTGCAAATGAAATGATGATGGTCAAAAGGTCAACAAAAGTCAACCGGTCAACCAAAGTTAAAAGGTCAACAAAAGTCAAATGGTCAACCTAACCATGGCACAATTATCCTTAATTAATATCATTAATCATATATCTCATTCTCATTAGGGTTAAGAAAAAGTCAACGGTCAATAACCCTAATGAAATTTCTCTGCTTCTGTCAACTGTGCATACACACCCGCATCTGTGTTCCGAGGAACCCGAATACAATGAGACAAAACCAATCCCAAAACAAATACTAGGATCTGGCTTAAACCAAAGCCCACAAGTAATAACTTCCCGGATACCAAACGTGCACAAGTGCGCGGATGTGAACGAACCCCGTCGCAAAACCATGCGACCTCTACTCTGTTTTGCCCAAAGGCGAACAGCCTTCTGTGTGGGACTCTAAAGACTCGACACTACGCTGGCAGTGGGTTTAACCACAGGCCGCAAGCGGTACTACTTGTACGTAACGGTCCCCAGGTAGATGTCGAAAAGAAGACCGATGAGGTGAACCCATCCGAACTCCTACTGAGCCTGAATGTGACAATCTCCGTACAGTCCGGTCTGTTCGTCTGAGAGTATCGCATGGCGGGCCTAGGGGGGCGGTAAACGTCAGTCCCATAATAGCGGTACAAGTCGTATCAGAGTGTAGACTAGAACACCCTGAGATAACACTGGAAACGCTACCAGTATATCTCGCTTGCTCTGGACAGGGACTTTGTGTAATGGCTTTCCTAGACACAGCGCGATATCAACCCCCAATACCGGGAGAGACGAATCCTGTCTAACCGTCACTGCCTCCAAGTGTTTCGGGACTGCACCCAACTACTACCTATTTGCACGACTCATTTGAGCCGTGGTAGGGTAGCAATTTAAGAACAGTGGGAACACACTCTAGGCGAAGTGACAGTGTCAAGTCAACTGACTAAGCTGTACTCATGTCACCTGGGAACTGATAACTGACGATAGGCATAATACTAACCAACAGTTCCCAGCGAGTCCTATCCAGTGTACTCGTAACCTAACGAGCACCTGCATACTATCTCCAGTACGACGTACTGATGGCTGTGGGACAGACCATCTCCCCTCCTGGGATGAGAAGCTTATACACTAGTCTACTCTGGAGTATCGATGCCCTGTCTCGATAATCCTACGACTAGGGACCTGTACAAGGATGTGCTCGTAGATTACCCAGCCCCCACTAGTGTGACTGCCATCACAACGCTGGTAATCAAGCAAAGATCCTAAGGGCTCCACTAATATGTATAAGCTATATGCTAAAAGAAACATATGTACATATTGAAGTAGAAACAAACCAAGTAGCATACTACCATTTTGAGCAAGATTTTCTATACAACTGTGAATATCTCAAGCTTCCATTAAGTAATATACAAACTAGTGTGATACAGTAATGGCCTCTAGGGCATATACACTAACATAAATATTGGGGTTTTCGAGTTTAAAGTTTTCGTTTTCATAAAACCCCAAATATCCTTTTTTATGCTTGAGCAGACATTTGCCTTATTGTGCATCAGATGTCTGCCCCTTTGGATATTCAAATGTCAGAAACTACGGAGATGAGATAGATGTATGATGGTCAATAGGACAGACGTCTGATGAAGGTTTTCAAAATGGATTTTTTGTGAGTCAGACGTATGCGTATTGTTCTTCAGACGTCTAGCTACAATCTGTTGTTTTCTTGCTCTGCTTCAAAATTATTGACAGACGTCTAAGGCTATTTAGGGAAAAAGTTTGGTGAAAAAAGTTTTAAAAAAATAGCCGTTTATAGCCGTTAAAATACTTTTTGGTGTACTGGAGACGTCTGCCGTACTCTACTTCAGACGTCTGTCTTTGATATTTTCTGCTAACTTTTTTTAAAACGGCTAGTTTTCAATGGGGCCTATAAATATGTTTTGCTAGGTTTTACCGGCATCCTGGCCATCTACCGTGGCCGATGCGGAACAAAAACTGGCATTCAAAAATTTTGGCGCAAACAAAACCCGCTCCAAGATCGAAACCATAAACCTATACTTGCAAATACAAAGAGCTAAACTACTAGGTTAGAGAGGATTATACCAAAAGAACAAAGTCCTTCGGTCTTCTACCACCTTCATTAGCTCCTGGGGTCGCGGATCGAATTTGGTTGCCGGTCTTCCTCCATCGATGATGATCCATTAGAGGGAAACGACGCAGGCTCCAGCCTTACCAAGCGAGGCAACCGATGCTCCAAAGTTGCTAGCAATGGAGAGTGGAGGTGTAGGATTATCTCACTATCTTTTTCTCTCTTGCTAAATGGTCAAATAAGAAACTTAAGAAGAATAAGGTGGAGGTGAGGAAAACAAGTGGCATGAGCAACTCAAGAAAATGACTAAGTCTCTCTAAGAGAGAGTGTGAAATGAATATGAGTGTGTGTGTGTAGTATGTAGAAAGTGTTCGTTATATGTATGCCCTAGAGGCCATTATTATACATGTGATGTATATTATAGTGGATGCTTGGACATATATAGGGAGGACTTTCTTGCTCGACATGATAGTATGCTATCTGGTTGCTCTTTATCTTATCATGTACATTTATTTTCTCTATATTACATGTTGATAAAGCTCTTAGGATGAGTACTTGACTACCAGGATTATGATACATATCATACTAGTAGAATAAGAGTAGTCGGTAAGTACATCCTTCAAATGTTCCTAGTCGTGGGAGTATCGAGAAGGGGCATCGATATTCCAGAGTAGACTAGCGTATACGCTTCTTGACCTATATGATGGGCAATGGATGATCCCATATCCATTAGTGTTTGATATCAGAGATGGTATACGGGTGCTCAGTGGATATTGGGTACACTAGACGGACTCGTCGAGAACTCCTAGATGGTATTATACCTATCGTCAGATAACAGTTCTCTGGTGACACTGGTACATGTTAGTCAGTCGACCCGAGATCGTCATAGAGTCTTGTGTGATTCCCACTATGCTTTGATTTCCAACTTACCACGTTAAAGAGATCGTGCAAAATGGTGGTTTTTGGGTACAGTCCCGAGTCACATGGAGGCAATGAGCGATAGGAGAGGATTTCGTCTCTCCCGGTATTGGGGTTGATGTTACGCTATGCTCGATTGGCCATAACAAGAAATCCTTAGCCTGGGTTGCTGAGATCTACTGGTAAGTGTTATAAGTAGTTTCTCGAACCGTTATGAGCCTCACATCGGCATGACTAATCAGGCTATTGGGGTTTGACGTTATACCACCCCCAAGCTGTGATATGCGACATATCAAACGAAGAGACCGGACTGTACGGTAGTGTTACTGATTGGATTCGCAGGAGTATGAGCATGCTTGCTTGTTGATCTTCTGATCGCTCAATACCCGGGTGGCCGTTACGTTTAGCAGACCGCTTGCGGCTTGTGGGTGACTGATATGATCACCACCTACTGCCGGCATATTGACGAGTCTTTAGAGTCCTACACAGAGGTTTCCTTGCTCAAGCGAAACGAAGTAGGAGCACATATGTGATATGTGCGGGACCGAGATTAATACGAGTATGTGATACCGTATTCTATTCTCGCGATATATTATATCGGACGGTTATATGTGATATGTTAGTGTATATGCCCTAGAGGCCATTACTGTATCATACTAGTTTGTATATTACTTAATGGAAGCTTGGGATATTCACCTTGTATAAACAATCTTGCTCAATATAGTAGTATGCTACTTGGTTTGTTTCTGCTTCAATGTGTACTTGTGTTTATTTCAGTATATCACTTATACGCATTAGTGGAGCCCTTAGGATCTTTGCTTGATTACCAGCGTTGTGATGGCAGTCACACTAGTGGGGGCTGGGTAATCTATAGGCACATCCTTATACAGGTCCCTAGTCGTAGGACTATCGAGACAGGGCATCGATACTCCGGAGTAGACTAGCGTATGCGCTTCTCATCCCAGTGTGGGAGATGGTCTGTCCCACAGCCATCAGTACGTCGTACTGGAGATAGTATACGGGTGCTCGTTGGGTTACGAGTACACTGGACAGGACTCGTCGGGAACTGACAGGTTGGTATTATACCTATCGTCAGTTATCAGTTCCCAGGTGACATGAGTACAGCTTAGTCCGCTGACTTGACACTGACACTTCGCCTCGAGTGTGTTCCCACTGCACTTTGATCACTACCCTACCACGGCTCAAAGGAGTCGTGCAAACAGGTGGTGGTTGGGTGCAGTCCCGAAGCACTTGGAGGCAGTGACGGTTAGACAGGATTCGTCTCTCCCGGTATTGGGGGTTGACATCGCGCTGTGTCTAGGAGAGCCATTACACGAGTAGTCCCTGGCCAGGGCAAGCGAGATATACTGGTAGGTTTCCAGTGTTATCTCAGGGTGTTTTGGGCTTCACTCCGACACGACTTGTACCGCTATTGGGGGACTGACGTTTTACCGCCCCCTAGGCCCGCCATGCGATGTATCAGACGAACAGACCGGACTGTACGGAGAATGTCACATTCAGACTCAGTAGGAGTTCAGATGGGGTTTCACCTCGTCAGCCTTCTTGTCGGCATCTACCTGGGGACCGTTATGCACAGCTAGTGCCGCTTGCGGTCTGTGGTTAAACCCACTGCCAGCGTAGTGTCGAGTCTTTAGAGTCCCACACAGAGGGTATTCGCCTCTGGGCAAAACAGAGTAGAGGTCGCATGGTTTTGCGACAGGGTTCGTTCTCATCCGCGCACTTGTGCTCGTTTGGAGTCCGGACGGATTATACTGGTAGGCTTTAGTTTGAGCCAGATGCTGGTATATGTTTTGGGGGTTGCTTTTATATCTTGGTATTCTTGTTCCTCGGAACAAGAATGCAGGTGTGTATGCACAGTTGCTTGAGGCGGAGAATGAGGTTTTTCATTAGGGTTTCGGATCGGGTGCGTATGCACAGTTGACAGTTATCTTTTTCCAAACCCTAATGGATTTGTATATTATCTATTAATAATAGTAATTAAATAAGAATTATGTTATGGTTGTTTTTCTTGTTGACTTGTTGACCTTGGTTGACTTGTTGACCATTGACCACTTTTCATGCCTTGAAAGTCTTCCTTGATTCATGCTTACACTTCATTAAAAGAGGTATGATAGTGGTCATTCCAAAATAACCATCAACTATTCTTATTTCAATTATTATCATTTAGATAATTCATTTCTTTTTGCAATATGGTTGCAAGAAAGAAATAATTGAGCTCATTCTATCATTCTCACTCTCTCTCCTCATTTCATCTTCTTCTTCCTCTTGAAAAGAGAAACCTTCTCATGTGTTGAGAATCATTCTCTTTAGATAGAAAAGCAAACCCTAATCACTCTCTACTCATTCTAGGATGAAGGTTTAGCAAGCCGGAAACCCTAGTTCACTCAAAGATCGAGGAAGAGCCCAAAGTCGAACCTTCGAGGTGGATCCATCTTCGACGGGAGAAGGCGACGAAAAGAGAACCATCAACCTCTACAAGGTTTGAAGAAGAAGGAGTTCAAGTTTAGGTATAACCATCTTCCATAGTAGCTAACTCTCTTTAGCTTGTTAACTAGTTTTAGTTTAGACAACGATCCCGACAAAGTTTAGTCCATGTTGCCTCTTGCGATAAAAATTCGTTTTTTATACCGTTTCCGCCTCCCCGTAAGTACCGGGGGTCGCAATATGGACTTACATTGGTATCAGAGCCTAACTAAACTTAAACTAGCTTGGTAGTGAAGTGTAACGAAGTTCGGAACCGAAAAATCGCAAAACCGGAAAAACGAAAACCTAACTTTCTGTTGAAATTTTTTCTGCTCAAAATGAAAAACTTTATACTTGTAAAATCGTCTCAGGGTTTTCTAAGAACACACAAGAAAAACGATATCATGTTTCCTCCAAACCGCCGCGCTTCCGCGGCCTCACCTACTCATCTGGCCGCGGAACCGCCGCAAGTTGGTGTCTTCTTTGCATCGTTTTTCGTGCAGTGTTCTTCTGTGTTGGTTTTGGGATTTTTAAGATATATTATATGTACCCAGATTTTCCAGAACAGAAATTCACTTTTGGGGTCCTATAATTCCGTATTTTTTTTCCGAACTTCACTGCACTTTGGCTATGTTGGTTATATCTGTGATGTTTGCATGTATTGAACGTCGGCTAATCGCTATAAGTCGATTAGTCGGGGTTATACATGATCTGTAATGTTCTGGAATGTGTATATGAATGTGTTGGACTGTCGCGGGTGAATAGCCGGGGTGGATGTGAGATGAGCTTTTGTTTTTCTTTCATTCATTGTAAATGTAAATTGATGTAATAATATTATTTGTTTGGCCGCACAACCGGGTCGGGGTTGTAGCCGTCATTGTATAATTCTTTTTACTGTTTTTGCTCCTAGGATAGACCCATGGTGGGGTGCACAAACTACCGGGAACTTGGCGGGTAGTTTGCCGCACCCGTAGGGGTCTTGGGTGGGGTATTTGCTATTCACCGCGACCGTGTTATCCGCTTTTCGTTTCAGGCTCGAAAGGAATGCGGATTGCTAGTATATCCAATGTATTCATCTGTGATCTGTAATGTCTATCATTGCTTTCTATTTAGGCGTTGCTTATGTTTTACAGCCGCGCTAGCCCAGCCCCCGCTCTGTCGTTAGTTAAGTAACCTAACGAGTGATGACGGGACCCCGTGGCGAATGCGAATGGCATAAGCGTACGTCATATTTTGGTTGTTTTCTGCAATGGTAGGAATTAAATGATGGGACGCATTAAAAGAACTAATGCAAGAATATCACGCATTAAAAGAACTAATGCAAGATAATAAACCAAGTTTAAGTCGATGGAACACTTTCGAAAAACCACTCGGTTCTTTTCAAAACTAACTTTTAAATGCGGAGCTTGAGCCACTCCTTCTAAAAGCTATCTCGTTCCATCGATTATATCAAGTTCACTACGTTCACGGTTTCGCCAAAACCATCCGTAGCCCTCCGTCGTTTCATATGAATATTCAACAGTATTCAAGCTGTGTTTGTTGGCCTTAGTCAAGACACAGTGTTTGGTAGCTGGTGGGTATTCATATGTTGCATAGATAGAATGCGTTGGTTTGGGACAGTCGTATTGCCTTGTTGGCCATAGTCAAGGGTATATACGGGTGGGTTCAAATTAACCTGGATAACGACGGGAAGAACTTGACATGTGACTTATGATTTGTTGGCCTTAGTCAAGGTCATAAGAGCATGGGGCAAAAATCCACATCGGGAGTTTCATAAGTACTGAAACTTGCTAGATTTGCATACCATTTGGAGTGTGATGATTATGGTAGGATTCCTTCATTTTCGTCACGCGATGATATTTGGATCCCGATCCTACTGTGAGTATATGCTACTCCTCGGGAAATTTCTCACTAAACGATCAATGCTATAAACCTAGTAGGTGCCTAGAAAGGTGTTAGCGGGGCTACGCCCCCAGGGAAAAGAGGTTCTTAAATTAAGGAACTTCGCGAAAGCGTTGGAAAACCTCCCTCGAAGTACCGACACTGGCCTGGCTGAACGGTTAAGCAAGTATTGTACGGTGGGATTGATCCCGGCTAATTCTTCCTTTGTGGTTTGAGGAGGGATTCGAGAGACAGTGGGAGCCATCCTGTTTAGACAAATTAAAAACCATTCTAAACTTGCAAGAGCATCGTGCTAAGTGTTTCTTCTCTCCCCCTGCAGCGACCAAATCGAAATGACTGGACTTAAGTTACTTCTAGATAAAAACATATTGACAGGGCCAAACTACAAAGATTGGCTCAGGAATGTCAAATTGGCAATCTCTTACGACAAGCTGGGGTATCTTCTTACCACCAAAGCTCCCCCCGTCCCAGGTCCCACCTCCAGCGTCGCGGATAAGGAAATCCGTAAGACTTGGGAGATAGACAGCGCGAAGGCCAGATGCCTCGTACTTGCCTCGATGGACAACGACCATCAGAGGAGGCACGAGAATATGGATTTGGAATCCATATTTCTTCATACAAAAGAACTGTATGGAGAGCAGTCTCGTATCGCAAGATACGAAGTGTCGAAGAAGTTATTTTCGACAAAGTTGGCCGTCGGATCATCGGTAGCGGACCACGTGCTTAAGATGATTGGCTACACTGAGGAGCTCGCGGAACTTGGGACCACGTTGGATAGTGAACTTTACACGGATATAATTCTCCAGTCCCTTCCATCCACTTACGCCCAGTTCATACTGAATTTCAACTTGCAAGAAAAGGAAGTTGAACTTTCAGAACTCCTCAACCTGCTGAGGAGCGCAGAGGGCACCCTACAGAAGGGTAGGGATACATCCACTTTGTTTGTAGGAGGATCTTCTTCTTCTAGGTCCAAGGCGAAAGCCAAGGGAAAGAAGAGGAAAGCCCCCGCCAAACCAAGGGGCGGTGTTAGTAAAGTGGGTGCGAAGGGAAAGGAAAAGGCAACAAAGATAGCGGGGAAGCTTGTTGGTAAAGAGGAATGCTTCTATTGTCACAAGAGTGGACACTGGAAGAAAGATTGCAGGGCTTGGAAAGTCAGGACACAGGAACTGAAGCAGGTTGCGGCTTCAGCTTCAGGTGTGTATGTTATTGAAAACTGTCTTTCTATAAACTCTACTTCCTGGGTATTGGATACCGGATCAGGATCTCATATCTGTAATTCTTTGCAGGCGTTGAGAAACCGTAGGTTTTTGAAGGCAGGTGACATGACCCTCAGAGTTGCGAACGGAGCTAGCATGGATGCTAAAGCCGTGGGGGACTATCACCTGGGAATGACAGATGGGCATGTTTTGGTTTTGCGTAATTGCTTTTTTGTACCCAACGCAACTTGTAATATCATTTCTGTATCTTTGGTTTCTAAAGAAGGCTATGCATTTGCGTTTGTAAGTAATGTTGTAAACATTCACCTTAATCAAGTTCTGATTGGGTCAGGTACACTGAGCAATGGTATATACGTATTAAACCAACCACAGATTTTCAATGTCCAGAATACACACAAAAGAAAGTCTCCAGATATCAATCAGGCTTTCTTATGGCATTGTAGACTGGGTCACATCAATGAGACACGGTTGACTAAGTTACATAAAGAAGGATACTTGGATCCGTTCGAGTATCAGTCTTATGCCACTTGTGAATCTTGTCTTATGGGAAAGATGACAAAGACTCCGTTCACTGGACACGGAGAAAGAGCGAGCGAGCTCTTGGGACTCATACACAGTGACGTGTGTGGTCCAATGTCTACACATGCCCGAAGCGGTTATTCATACTTCATTACTTTCACAGACGATTTCTCTAGGTATGGACATGTCTTCTTAATGAAGCACAAATCCGAGGCCTTTGAGAAATTTCGGGATTACAAGAATGAAGTTGAAAAACAAACAGGCAAAAGTATCAAGATCCTAAGATCGGATCGAGGTGGTGAATACTTGAGTGCCGAGTTCCTGGACTATTTAAAAGAGAATGGTATTCTCTCTCAGCGTACTCCTCCATACACTCCGCAACATAACGGTGTATCAGAAAGGAGGAATCGAACCCTATTGGATATGGTTCGTTCCATGATGAGTAAGGCTGAGTTACCGCGATCTTTCTGGGGATATGCACTAGAAACAGCTGCACATCTCTTGAACCAAGTTCCTACTAAGACTGTGCCTACCACACCATATCAGATGTGGAGTGGGAAGAAACCCTGTCTTAAAGCCTTTAAGACATGGGGATGTCCGGCTTTTGTAAAAAAGCAGCATGCGGACAAGCTCGAGGCACGCTCAGTACAGTGCAAGTTTGTGGGATACCCAAAGAACTCCAAGGGGTATCTATTCTATTACGCAGAGGAGCAAAAAGTCCTTGTTTCTCGTCATGCCCACTTCTTGGAAACTGAGTTTTTGGAAAATCAGATAAGTGGGAGCGCAGTAGAACTGGATGAAATTCCAGAACCTCAGACTATTACTGAAAGCTTAGTGGAACCAGAGGGTTCAAAAGAACAGGACATTCCTATGCCGCTCCGTAGAAGTAGTAGGCAGTCTCATCCGCCCGAGAGATACTACGGTTTTCTCATAGACGGGGATAGAGAGGATTGCATCATAGACTATGATGAGCCTACTAGCTTCCAGCAGGCCGTTCAGAGCATTGACTCGGTAAAATGGCTGGATGCAATGCGGACCGAAATGGAGTCCATGTACACCAACAAAGTATGGACGTTGGACATTGCTCCAGACGGGGTAAAACCCATAGGATGCAAGTGGATCTTCAAAAGGAAGATTGGTGTAGATGGACAGGTTGAGACCTATAAAGCTAGACTTGTAGCAAAGGGTTTCCGTCAAAGACCTGGCTTGGACTACGACGAAACCTTTTCTCCAGTGGCTATGCTGAAATCCATTCGGATCCTTCTTGCCATTGCTGCCTTCCACGATTATGAGATTTGGCAGATGGACGTAAAAACCGCTTTTCTAAATGGAAATTTAGAGGAGTGTGTCTATATGGATCAGCCAGAGGGTTTCATTCAGAGTGGGAGCAGCGGAAAGGTGTGCAAGTTGCTTAAGTCCATCTATGGACTAAAGCAGGCATCGCGGAGTTGGAACATCTGTTTTGATGAGACGGTCAAGGAATTTGACTTTATCAAAAATCCAGATGAACCATGCATCTATAGTAGATTTGTAGCGAGAACTGTGGTATTCCTTGTTTTATACGTGGATGACATTCTCTTAATAGGAAATGACATTCCTATGCTACAATCTGTCAAGGGTTTCTTGTCACACAGGTTCTCCATGAAAGACCTGGGTGATGCCTCTTACATCCTGGGGATCCGGATCCATCGTGATAGATCCAAGAGGATATTAGGACTTTCACAGTCCAGGTACATCGACACCATACTGAAAAGATTCAGTATGGAAGATTCCAAGCGCGGTAACTTACCGGCTTGTCACGGGATCACCCTCTCTAAAGAGATGTCTCCCAAGACTGATTTGGAGAGGGATCGCATGTCTATTATACCCTACGCTTCTGCGGTAGGCTCTATAATGTATGCGATGTTGTGTACCAGACCGGATGTAGCTTATGCACTGAGTGTAGTAAGCCGGTATCAGTCAAACCCTGGGGAGAAACATTGGATAGCGGTAAAGAACATTCTCAAGTACCTGAGGAGGACTAAGGAGATGTTCTTGGTGTATGGCGGAAAAGACCTCCAGATTGAGGCCTTTGCTGACTCCAGCTTCCAGAGTGACAAGGATGATTCCAAGTCCATGTCGGGTTTTGTCTTTACCCTCAATGGAGGGGCGGTGTGTTGGAAGAGTTCCAAACAGGAAACCGTTGCAGACTCGACTATGGAAGCGGAATACATCGCTGCATCTGATGCCGCAAAAGAAGCTGTCTGGATAAGGAAGTTCTTAAAAGAACTTCAGGTGGTTCCGTCCATTGTTGACCCAGTACCTCTGTATTGCGACAACAACGGGGCTATAGCTTTAGCAAAGGAACCCAGGTCCCATCAGAGATCCAGGCACATCTTGAGGCGGTATCACCTGATCAGGGAGATCGTGGATCGCAAGGAGATCGAGGTTCGGAGGGTTGCTTCAGAAGAGAACACTGCAGATCCATTCACCAAGGCCCTACCCCAGACTCAGTTCGAGAGGCTGATCGAGATGATAGGTCTTCGATACGCCAGTACATGGCCTTAGTGCATGTGGGAGATTGTTAGTGTATATGCCCTAGAGGCCATTACTGTATCATACTAGTTTGTATATTACTTAATGGAAGCTTGGGATATTCACCTTGTATAAACAATCTTGCTCAATATAGTAGTATGCTACTTGGTTTGTTTCTGCTTCAATGTGTACTTGTGTTTATTTCAGTATATCACTTATACGCATTAGTGGAGCCCTTAGGATCTTTGCTTGATTACCAGCGTTGTGATGGCAGTCACACTAGTGGGGGCTGGGTAATCTATAGGCACATCCTTATACAGGTCCCTAGTCGTAGGACTATCGAGACAGGGCATCGATACTCCGGAGTAGACTAGCGTATGCGCTTCTCATCCCAGTGTGGGAGATGGTCTGTCCCACAGCCATCAGTACGTCGTACTGGAGATAGTATACGGGTGCTCGTTGGGTTACGAGTACACTGGACAGGACTCGTCGGGAACTGACAGGTTGGTATTATACCTATCGTCAGTTATCAGTTCCCAGGTGACATGAGTACAGCTTAGTCCGCTGACTTGACACTGACACTTCGCCTCGAGTGTGTTCCCACTGCACTTTGATCACTACCCTACCACGGCTCAAAGGAGTCGTGCAAACAGGTGGTGGTTGGGTGCAGTCCCGAAGCACTTGGAGGCAGTGACGGTTAGACAGGATTCGTCTCTCCCGGTATTGGGGGTTGACATCGCGCTGTGTCTAGGAGAGCCATTACACGAGTAGTCCCTGGCCAGGGCAAGCGAGATATACTGGTAGGTTTCCAGTGTTATCTCAGGGTGTTTTGGGCTTCACTCCGACACGACTTGTACCGCTATTGGGGGACTGACGTTTTACCGCCCCCTAGGCCCGCCATGCGATGTATCAGACGAACAGACCGGACTGTACGGAGAATGTCACATTCAGACTCAGTAGGAGTTCAGATGGGGTTTCACCTCGTCAGCCTTCTTGTCGGCATCTACCTGGGGACCGTTATGCACAGCTAGTGCCGCTTGCGGTCTGTGGTTAAACCCACTGCCAGCGTAGTGTCGAGTCTTTAGAGTCCCACACAGAGGGTATTCGCCTCTGGGCAAAACAGAGTAGAGGTCGCATGGTTTTGCGACAGGGTTCGTTCTCATCCGCGCACTTGTGCTCGTTTGGAGTCCGGACGGATTATACTGGCAGGCTCTAGTTTGAGCCAGATGCTGGTATATGTTTTGGGGGTTGCTTTTATATCTTGGTATTCTTGTTCCTCGGAACAAGAATGCAGGTGTGTATGCACAGTTGCTTGAGGCGGAGAATGAGGTTTTTCATTAGGGTTTCGGATCGGGTGCGTATGCACAGTTGACAGTTATCTTTTTCCAAACCCTAATGGATTTGTATATTATCTATTAATAATAGTAATTAAATAAGAATTATGTTATGGTTGTTTTTCTTGTTGACTTGTTGACCTTGGTTGACTTGTTGACCATTGACCACTTTTCATGCCTTGAAAGTCTTCCTTGATTCATGCTTACACTTCATTAAAAGAGGTATGATAGTGGTCATTCCAAAATAACCATCAACTATTCTTATTTCAATTATTATCATTTAGATAATTCATTTCTTTTTGCAATATGGTTGCAAGAAAGAAATAATTGAGCTCATTCTATCATTCTCACTCTCTCTCCTCATTTCATCTTCTTCTTCCTCTTGAAAAGAGAAACCTTCTCATGTGTTGAGAATCATTCTCTTTAGATAGAAAAGCAAACCCTAATCACTCTCTACTCATTCTAGGATGAAGGTTTAGCAAGCCGGAAACCCTAGTTCACTCAAAGATCGAGGAAGAGCCCAAAGACGAACCTTCGAGGTGGATCCATCTTCGACGGGAGAAGGCGACGAAAAGAGAACCATCAACCTCTACAAGGTTTGAAGAAGAAGGAGTTCAAGTTTAGGTATAACCATCTTCCATAGTAGCTAACTCTCTTTAGCTTGTTAACTAGTTTTAGTTTAGACAACGATCCCGACAAAGTTTAGTCCATGTTGCCTCTTGCGATAAAAATTCGTTTTTTATACCGTTTCCGCCTCCCCGTAAGTACCGGGGGTCGCAATATGGACTTACATGATATAGCCGGGTTATCGTATCAAGTGTTGATTCGATAAATTGATACATATGATATTAGTCGGTTGTATGTGATATAGCCGGATTATTTGATCAAGTGTTGATTTAATAATTTAATGTAAAATTATATATTTGATATATTAATTTACATTAACTAATATTAGCTTACTTAAACATTTCTTTTTCTCACTTGTGTACACTTAGTATATATGTGATATATATTAATGTACATTTTTTGTGTCATGCTAGATGATACATGCTTCATGGGTGTGTGAGACTCAAACCGTGCTTATGATAATCTAAGGTTTTTATTTATTTAAGAAATTCAAAATTGGTTGGTATTTTGTCATGACTAGAAGCTTGGAAAAGCTTGTTGAGCCCATTGACTTAGTCCACTAGTTTTGTTTTGCTTAACATATTTTTTAATATAACCATTATCCTTAGCCATAGTTAAGTCTCTAAAAGAGTTAGTATATGATACAAACTCACTCATGGTTTCTATTCTCACCCCATGAGTTTCATTCTCATCTCCACTTCATCTTCTTCTTCCTTAAGAGAAAGCTTTCTAGCTTTTCTCAAGGTGATGAAATATTCTGAGTAAAATAAATCTAAAGTGAGCAAAATTCCTACTTCATTACCTCTACTATACTAGCTATTTAGTTTAGGGTGTTTGCTTCACTAATTCCATATTAGTGAAGAGGTAGCTTGAGTTGGTATCTCCTCAACGTAGATCATATTCGGCCTCGAAGACTTCAAGCAAGCTTGTTCCGTTCATCTTGTGGATCCTTTTTATAGTCCGGGAGTTCACTACTTGGAGCGAAGGGACTACTACACAGAGCTATTGAAGTGAAGGACCGGTCTACAAAGGTTGTATTCCTTGTTCACTTAGATGTAAAGATGTTTACATGTAGTATTATCTAATTCTCTAGTTAAGATTCTAGGGTTAGGGTTATGTAGCATGGCGATTTTTTAAAAAACGGCATGGGTGATGCCTCCCGAAACTTGTTGTCGTGCTAGGTAACCCTACAGTGGTATAAGAGCCATGCTAGAGAATTAGACGATGTTTGTTAGATTACGAAACCGAAACTACTCCGAAAATTGAAATAATGAAATCTAGTTTCTGTCGATTTTTAAATGGACTTTAAAATTTTTTTAAGCAATTGTTGAATGTTATATGAGATGTAACATGAACACCACAGAAAACTCAGCCCCCTTTGCCGGTTTTTGGCCGGTCAGATGATGTAAAAAACCGACCTGCTCGGTTTTGCTACAAGGTTCTGGGTTGAATTTTTTATGGTGTTCCAGTCTCTGGGTTTTGGTGTTTCAGGTGTTGCTTGTTTTTCTAAGATTGCATGTGATGTGGTCTTACTGTATTGGCAATTCGGAGTGTTTCGTATTAGTAATTTTAACATTGTTTCGGGTTATTTAGACGACGTTAAAACGTTCGAATGGATATTAATAACCCAATTTTTCCCTCGCTGGAAATTTTCCAAGAGTTGGATTTTTCCAAGTTTAAGATCTTCAGAAAATCATGCAGGTGATTCTGTGGACCCTCTAGAAGAGAGAAACCCTAACTCAATTCTGTGACCGTCAGAACCGCCACTAAACCCTAGGGTTTGTGGTAGTTCCACGGCGCCATAGGTGAGCAAGGGTTGACCCTTCTACGTTTGGTCCATAGGTGCTGTGGCATGTTCTGGGTATTTTTTAAACTCTGCTCAAGTGTTGAGCTCTTTGGGAAATTTTGGGTGTTTGTTTATTCGATCGAAAAGTTTAACATCGTTTAGTTATCTGTGATTGTGATACAATACTTAGAATCCAAAATATTTAGTTTTGTCAAAACTAATCTGAATTTTATAAATCTAGCAATTCAGTTTCATTTGATCGGTTGCCATGGGATTTTGATGTGGATCAAAAGTCCGTCGTAATCACGTAGCGTACGCGGATAATCGCCGGGTAACCGTACTAGATAGCCACGCCCCAAAGCCCCTACCAAGTGACTGTAGAAGAACCCCGTCGCCAAAAACATCGGTTCGGGTGCTCTCGGCCGCGGTGTTCCTCCTAAGTGCACTTCGTCGACGGCATCGGGGGTGCGGCCGTCTACTAAAGTTTGCCATGAGCATTCTATCAGGTTGTCGGGAATCTTGTTGAATTACCTGACTGGTTATTGAAAAGTGTTTTCAATATCGAGACTAAAATGCGGGGTTTATAATTGTTAGGCATATGATGTCTAAGGAATTCATTTGGTTAGGAATGAAATCCAAAGTATGTGATACATTGGGTTTATGATGTCTAAGATGGTTGCAGATTCCAATTGTTATAGTTTTTCACATTCTTTTCTGCGACCGTAAGTGTAATATATGGTGTATCGTCGGTTTCGTTGCTATATGTCAACGACAATTGGGATACGCATATTTACTTACGTTGATTACATGTGATGTCATGTGTTGCTGTGATATGTTATATTGGATCGTCGCGTTTTGAATAGCCGGGGGTTTTATGT
Source organism: Agapanthus africanus (assembly GCA_030015575.1). Lineage (NCBI taxonomy): Eukaryota > Viridiplantae > Streptophyta > Magnoliopsida > Asparagales > Amaryllidaceae > Agapanthus > Agapanthus africanus. The sequence goes on from CM057348.1 coordinate 461,217,978, forward strand.
GAAATGAGAGTTTTACATTTTCATTCATGTAAAATCTTGTATGTAATATTCTTTTGTTGGGGTACTTCCGGGTTGAGGATGATGTCACCATTGATGTATATTATTTATTTTTCTGCATTAGGATAGACCTAAGGAGGAGAGCATAAGTAACCGGGTTCTAAAGTCCAGTGGGAGACCATCTCGAGGAGTCGAGACCGGGTCTCCTAACTCTAGAATTGGTAGGGTTGCTTGCCGCTCTCGTAGGGGTCTAGGGATGTGGGTTTGGCTATTCATCGCGACCATGGAATCCACGTTTTTTTATTGGCTTAATTTAAAACTCGAAATTCCTAGTATATCCAATATTTCATATGTGTTCTTCTTCTGCTGATATTTTGTGATGTGATCACTTAATATGTTGAGAAGAATGCTTATATTATATATATGATATATTATAAATATTGCTGCTTTCGTTTCTTTTGTGATGCTTAGGAAGCATAATTGATGGGACTTCATTAATGAGATTAATGAAATAAAAGAAATTTAAAGATGTTGTAGAATCATGTTTTAAAAACTGGTAGCTCTAGTTCTTGCTTTGCATAGCGGTATTCCTTGTACAATATCCAGCACCTTATTCGATAAGGAAAGAGCCGAGATCCCTTCACAGGGAGTGACCTATTTAGCGAAACTGGCATATGCTACAACCACTCGGTTTTGTTTTTTGATTGCTTTTTTTTTAGTTCTTGCTTTGCATAGTGATATTTGTGAAATATCCTGCACCTTATTCGATAAGGAAAGAGCCGAGATCCCTTCACGGGGAGAGACCTCTTTAGCGAAACTAGCAAAAGCCTAAAAACACTCCTTTTCAAAATCACTCGATTTTACAACGATATCAAGTTCATTACGCAAAAGGTTTTCTTAAAAACCTGACGTAGCCCTCCGACATTTTAGATAAGTAGTATTTAGTATTCGTGCTACGTTTGTTGGCTTTCGTCAAGGCATAGTGTGCGGTAGCTACTTACCGCTTATCTGCTGCATATGATGCGATTGGATTAGGGTAGTCGTACGAATTTGTTGGCTTTTGATTGATGTGAAAAATTGTGTTTTTAGTTTAACCGCAATCAATAACGGTGTCGCACGTAACTAGACCGAGATGAGTACGGGTCGTCCTCTGGGAAATGTGGAACCTTTTAATTTTACTTTAGATGTGTTGAAAAAGAGAAAGAAATAAGAATGGTTGTAGGATGGTTTCTAGATCTACGTTTAATAAGAATGTAAATATAGATCTAGAATAGTTTAAAGATGTGATTAATTATAATAAGAAGGGCTTGTAGGGTTCGTTAGGATTTAGTAGTTATGAATGATTAATTAAAGTTACCCTTTTTATCCATTAATAGATTTAGAACTAGAACGACGGCGATGCGTGTAGATTAGGGTTTCTGGAGGGAAAAGGAATCCCACTCTTAACCCTTATCTCGACACGGAACTCCGTTCATATCTAGCCTTTACCAAAACAATCATTAATCTAATCTCTAATCGCGGTCGGAACTAGCAAAGAATTGCTAGCGCGCCCGATTAGGATGTTAATGATTATTTTGATAAAGTTCCTAAACTTTATAGGACATAAAAAGGGTTTAGATATTTTTCATCGTTCATTAGCCTACCCTAATCCTACGAACCCTAACAAGCGGAGAATTACTCGCGCATGTTGGGAGAAGAAGATGAAAAGAAAGAGAGGGAAAACATAATGCAAAGAAAAACAATTAAATAAAACTAAATACCTTTATTAATCAACTCCTTCATGTTAGTGTTTATGCCCTAGAAGGCCATTACTGTATCATACTAGCTTGTATATTACTTAATGGAAGCTTGGGATATTCACATGTATATAACAGTCTTGCTAAAACATGGTAGTATGCTACTTGGTTTTTTCTATCTTAATATGTTAGTGTACGTATTGATAGAGCTCTTAGGATCTTGCTTGTCTACCAGCGTTGTGATGGCAGTCACACTAGTGGGGGCTGGGTAGTCTACAAGCACATCCTTATTCAGGTCCCTGGTCGTTGGATTATCGAGACAGAGCATCGATATCCGGAGTAGACTAGTGTGTACGCTTCTCATCCCAGTTGGGGAGATGGTCTGTCCCACAGCCATCAGTACGTCGTACTGGAGATAGTATGCAGGTGCTCGTTAGGTTACGGGTACACCGGACAGGACTCACAGGGAACTGTTGGTTGGTTTGATACCAGTCGTCAGTGAGCAGTTCCCAGGTGACATGAGTACAGCGTAGTCCGCAGACTTGACACTGCTACTTCGCCTCGAGTGTGTCCCACTGTTCTTAGATTGCTACCCTACCACGGCTCAAAGGAGTCGTGCAAACAGGTAGCAGTTGGGTGCAGTCCCGAGCACTTGGAGGCAGTGGCGGTTAGACAGGATTCGTCCCTCCCGGTATTGGGAGTAGATATCGTGCTGTGTCAGAGAGCCATTACGCAAAGTCCCTGGCCAGGGCAAGCGAGATTTACTGGTAGGTTCCAGTAGTTTCTCAGGGTGTAATGGGCTTCACTCCGACACGACTTATACCGCTATTAGGGGACTGACGCTTGCCGCCCCCCTAGGCCCGATATGCGATAGTCTTGGACGAACGGACCGGACTGTATGGAGATTGTCACATCAGACTCAGTAGGAGTTCGGATGGGTTTCCTCATCGGCCTTCTTATCGACAACTACCTGGGGACCGTTACGTACAGCTAGTGCCGCTTGCGGTCTGTGGTTAAACCCAATGCCAGCGTAGTAGTCGAGTCTCTAGAGTCCCACACAGAGAGTTTCCTACTCCAGGCGAAACGATATAGAGGTCGCATGGTTTTGCGACAAAGGGTTCGGACGCATACGTGCGTTTACGCACGTACGACTTTCGGACAGTTTTTACCAGTCGGCTTTGGTTTAAGCCAGTTACTGGTATCCGGTTATTGGATTTTTTCAGTCTAAAGTTTTTCCGTATTTTTGCGGATTGGAGGGGCGTTCTCGTAATTATACGAGAAGCTTCTAGAAGATGTGACTAAGGAGGTTAAGGTGACATAAGCTTTGGATAAGATTAGTGAGTCATGAGGGTGATTCATCATGGTCATTAATGCACCATAAATGCTTAATGACTCATGTTAATGAATCACCTCTTTTCATTTATGAAGCATGCTTATTCATTTCTTGTATTCATTATTCTAAAATAAGAATGCTTCATAATATATTATGATACACTCTCTCTTATCTCATTATCTTATCTCACATTCTCTCTCCTCAAGCTCTCATCTTCAAGAGACTAATCCTTAATCCTCATGTGTTGAGATCAAAGGTTTAGTTAGACTTAAACATCCATTACCTTCACTCTATATCATCCTCTCTTCTTTGATTAGCAATCAAAGTAGATTAGTTACCTCAAGTTAGAGGTTTAGCTTGGTGTTTTGCTCTCGGGTGGATCGTCTACTACCTAGAGAAGGTCGAGGAGAACCAAGGAGGACACAAAGACGAAGGACATGTTTCGTTAGGTATAATCCCTAAACACATAGATAAGAAACTCTTTGTGTACGGTTATTTATAGTTTAGCTTCGATTTAAGCGGTTAGTCGATGTTCGTTCTTTAAACTTGATCGTTTTTGAAAATTCCGCCTCCCCACAAGTACTGGGGTGTACTACATCGACTTACAGTGGTATCAGAGCCTCGCTAAACACTAAATAACTTGATTGCAAATTTGTACGAATTTCGAACGGAAAAACGAAGCCGGAAAACCCTAAAAGTTACAAGTTTTTGTCGAATTTAAAATGATGTCCTAAAATTGTTCAGGTGATCTCAGAAAGCTTGTAAAGGGTCCAGAAGAACACCCAAGAAATTAGAGCCCATGAATCGGCTAAAGAGCCGCGGAAGGGCGGCGGATCGCACCGATCCGCCGCGCTTCCGCGGCCGAGTTGCCGAGTCATGGACTCGTATTTCTTGTGTGGGTCCTCTCTGGTATTTGGGGTTCTCTGGAATATTTAATATTTGCTCAGGTTACTGTTTAACAGAGCAGATTTTGGAGCAATATTGATGTTGTTTAATCGATCGAAATTGTACAGTATTTGCATATTGGATTATATCTGTGATTGTTTAATGTGTTCGTAAACCTCCCCTAACTGCTAGTATGTCGGTTGGCAGGGGGTTGCACATTTCTGTAATGGTTATATCTGTTTGTGCATATAAACTGTATTGGACTGTTGTGGTGTATAGCCGGGGTTTGCAATGGGTTATTGTTTAATTCATTTGTTGTAAATGTAATTTGTTGTAATATTATTTTTGCGGGGCACTTCCAGGTTGCGGTTGTAGCCACCGTTGTATTATTTCATTTTACTGTTTTTGCTCCTAGGACTGACCCAAGGTGGGGTACACAAACTGCCGGGCGGGTAGTTTGCCGTACCCGTAGGGGTCGAGGGTGGGGTATCGGCTATTCATCACAACTGTGTAATCTGTCTTTTCTTGCAGGCTCAAAAGAAATACAGATTGCTTGCAAATCCAATATTGTTTATCTGTGTTCTGGAATGAATATCATTGCGTCAGACGAATGTAAAATATCTATATTTATTGTAGCTATTTAGACGTCATTTATGTTTTACACCCGCACTAGCCCAGCCCCCGCTCTGTCGTTAGTTAAGTAACCTAACGGGTGATGACGGGACCCAGTGGCGAATGCAGATGGCATAAGAGGACGTTGTATTTTCGTTGTTTTCTGCAATGATAGGTTAATGATGGGACGCATTATCTGTAATGCAAAGAAAACAAACCAAAGTTTAAATCGTTGGAACAATTTAAAAGAAACCACTCGGTTATTTTTAAAACAGATATTTTTAAATGCGGAGACTTAACCACTCCTTTTAAAAGCTATCAGGTTCCTTCGGTTATATCAAGTTCACTACGTTCACGGTTTCGCTAAAACCAGTCGTAGCCCTCCGTCATTTCATCTGGGTATTCAGTAGTATTCAAGCTATGTATTTTGACCAACGCCAAGGCATAGTGTTTGGTAGCTACTGGATATTCATTTGTTGCATAGATAGATGAGTTAGTTTGGGACAGTCGTATGATCATTTTGGCCAACGTCAAGGATATGTACGGGTGGGTTCAAATTAACAAGATAATGATGGGCAGAACTTGACATGTGACTTATGATATTTTGACCAACGCCAAGGTCATAAGAGCATGGGGCAAAAACATATATCGGGAATTTCTAAAGAAACTGAAATTTGCAAAGAGATGCATACCATTTTGAGTTTGATGAATGTTGGTAGCATTCCTACAACATTATCAGACGATGATATTTGGATCCCGATCCTACTGTGAGTATAAGCTACTTATCAGGATATTCGTCACTTAACGATCAATGCTATAAACCTAGTAGGTGTCCAGAAAGGTGTCAGCGGGGTTACGCCCCCAGAGAAAAGAGGTTATTTAATTAAGGAACTTCGCGAAAGCGTTGGAAAACCTCCCTCGAAGTATCGACACTGGCCTGGCTGAACGGTTAAGCAAGTATTGTACGGTGAGAATAAGTCCTGGCTAATTCTTCTTTTATGGTTTGAGGAAGGATTCGAGAAACAGTGGGAGCCATCCAGTTTAGATAAACTAAAAACCACTCTAAACTTGCAAGAGCATCATGCTAAAGTGTTTTCTTCTCTCTCTCCTAATTGCTGCGACCCTGAAAATGACTGGACTTAAGTTACTTTTAGAAAAGAATATACTGACAGGGCCAAACTATAAAGATTGGCTGCGGAATGTCAAAATGGCCTTGACCTATGACAAACTGGGGTACGTCCTCACCGCTACGGCACCTGCTGTCCCTGGTCCCAAATCCAGCAATGCGGATAAGGAAATCCGCAAAACCTGGGATTTAGATTGCACGAGAGCCAAGTGCATCGTGCTTGCCTCTATGAACAACGAACATCAGAGGAGGCACGAGGATATGTCCTTAGATGGCATATTTCTCCATACAAAGGAACTTTATGGAGAGCAATCTCGTATAGCAAGATACGAGACCTCTAAGAAATTGTTTCGAGCGAGGTTGGCTGTCGGGTCATCGGTAGGTGAACATGTCCTACAGATGATCGGCTATATTGAGGAGCTCGCAGACCTTGGGACGACTTTGGATAATGAGCTCTATACAGACCTTATTCTCCAGTCCCTTCCTCCCACCTACGCCCAGTTTATCCTCAACTTCAATCTTCAAGGAAAAGAAGTTGAACTTGCGGAACTCCTGAACATGTTAAGGAGTGCAGAGGGCACCTTGCAGAAGGCAAGGGAAACACCCGCTATGTTTGTTGGCGGTGCATCTTCTTCCGGGTCCAAGGCTAGGGCCAAAGGAAGGAAGAAGAAGGCCGCACCCAAACCTAGAGGAGGTGTTAGTAAGGTGGGAAAGAAGGGAAAGAAAAAGACTGCAGTACCGATAGTTGGCCAGGATGAGTGCTTCCATTGTCACAGGAAAGGGCACTGGAAGAAGGATTGCAAGGCGTGGAACGCCAAGAACCAGGAACCGAAGCAAGCTGTGGCTTCGACTTCAGGTGTGTTTGTAATTGAGAATTGTCTGTCGATCAACTCTACTTCCTGGGTATTGGATACCGGATCAGGATCTCATATTTGCAATTCATTGCAGGCACTGAGAAACCGTAGAGTGCTGAAGGAAGGTGATATGATCCTCAGGGTTGCTAACGGAGCTAGCGTGGGAGCTGCGTCCGTCGGGGATTATCACCTAGGATTGACGAGTGGACATATTTTGGTTTTACATAACTGTTATTTTGTACCAAGCTTAACGTGTAATATCATATCAGTTTCCTTGTTATCAAATAAAGGTTATGATTTCACGTTTGTAAGAGATGTTGTTAACATCCACCTTAATCATGGTTTGATTGGGTCCGGTACTCTAAATAACGGCATATATGTTTTAAACCAACTCCAAATTTTCAATGTCCAGAACACACTAAAAAGAAAGTTTCCAGATTTAAATAAAGCTTTCTTATGGCATTGTAGACTGGGTCACATCAATGAGAGAAGGTTGACTAAGTTGCATAGAGAAGGATATTTAGACACGTTCGAATATCAATCTTATGACACTTGTCAATCTTGTCTCAAAGGAAAGATGACAAAGACTCCATTTACTGGACAAGGAGTAAGAGCAAGCGAGCTCTTGGGACTCATACACAGTGATGTATGCGGTCCAATGTCTACACATGCGAGAGGTGGTTATTCCTATTTCATTACTTTCACGGATGATTACTCAAGATACGGATTCATTTATCTTATGAAACATAAATCCGAGGCTTTTGAGAAATTCCAAGAGTATAAGAATGAAGTAGAAAACCAAACCGGCAAAAGTATTAAGACACTAAGATCTGATCGAGGTGGAGAATACTTAAGTACCGAGTTCCTAGGTTACCTAAAAGAGAAAGGAATTCTCTCTCAGCTTACTCCTCCATACACTCCACAGCATAACGGTGTATCGGAGAGACAGAATCAAACCCTATTAGATATGGTACGATCCATGATGAGTAATGCTGAGTTACCACGATCTTTCTGGGGTTATGCGCTAGAATCAGCGGCATATCTTTTGAACATGGTTCCTACCAAGACTGTGCCTACCACACCATATCAGATGTGGAGTGGGAAGAAACCCTATCTTCAGTATCTAAATATTTGGGGATGTCCAGCTTTTGTTAAAAAGCAGCATGTGGACAAGCTCGAGGCATGATCAGTAAAGTGTCAGTTTGTGGGATATCCAAAGAACTCCAAGGGATATCTATTCTATTATGCAGAGGAACAAAAGGTGTTTGTTTCTCGTAATGCCCATTTTCTAGAATATCAGTTTTTAGAAAAGGAAATAAGTGGGAGCGAAATAGAACTGGAAGAAATTCCAGAACCACAAACTGCTACTGAAAGTTTGGTAGAACCAGAGGTTCAAGAAGAACAGAACATTCCCGCACCCCTCCGCAGGAGTAGTAGGCCGTCTCATCCGCCTGAGAGATACTACGGTTTTCTCATAGATGGGGATAGAGAGGATTGCATCATAGATGATGATGAACCTACTGACTTCCGGCAGGCCATCCAGAGCGGCGACTCGGTACGATGGCTAGATGCAATGCGGACCGAGATGGAGTCCATGTACACCAACAAAGTATGGACTTTGGACTTTGCTCCAGATGGGGTAAAACCCATAGGATGCAAATGGATCTTCAAGAAAAAGATTGGTGTAGATGGACAGGTGGAAACCTATAAGGCTAGACTTGTTGCAAAGGGTTTTCGTCAAAGACCTGGTTTGGACTATGACGAAACTTTTTCTCCAGTGGCTATGCTCAAATCCATTCGGGTCCTTCTTGCTATTGCTGCCTTCCATGATTATGAAATCTGGCAGATGGACGTAAAGACGGCTTTTCTGAATGGAAATTTAGAAGAGAGCGTCTATATGGATCAGCCAGAGGGTTTCAATCAGAGTGGGAGCAGCGGGAAAGTATGCAAGCTGCTTAAGTCTATTTATGGACTAAAGCAGGCATCGCGGAGTTGGAACATCTGTTTTGATGAGACAGTCAAAGAATATGACTTTATCAAAAATCCAGATGAACCGTGCATATATAGTAAAGTTGTGGCCAGAAGTGTCGTATGCCTCGTCTTGTACGTGGATGACATTCTATTGATAGGAAATGACGTTCCTATGCTACAATCTGTCAAAGGATTCTTGTCACACAGGTTCTCCATGAAAGACCTGGGTGATGCCTCGTACATTCTGGGGATCCGGATCTATCGTGATAGATCCAAGAGGATGTTGGGACTTTCGCAGTCCAGGTATATCGACACTGTACTGAAAAGATTCAGTATGGAAGATTCTAAGCGCGGTAATCTACCGGCTTGTCACGGAATCACCCTCTCCAAAGAGATGTCTCCCAAGACTGATTTGGAAAGGGAACGCATGTCTATTATACCCTACGCTTCTGCGGTAGGCTCTATAATGTATGCGATGTTGTGTACCAGACCAGATGTTGCTTACGCACTGAGCGTGGTAAGCCGGTATCAGTCAGACCCAGGGGAGAAACACTGGATAGCAGTAAAGAACATTCTCAAGTACCTGAGGAGGACTAAGGAGATGTTCTTGGTTTACGGCGGAAAAGACCTCAGGCTGGAGGCCTTTGCTGATTCCGGCTTCCAGAGTGATAAGGACGATTCCAAGTCCATGTCGGGTCATGTCTTTACCCTCAATGGAGGGGCGGTGTGCTGGAAGAGCTCCAAGCAGGACACCGTTGCTGACTCGACGATGGAAGCGGAGTATATAGCTGCTTGCGATGCCGCAAAAGAAGCAGTCTGGATGAAGAAGTTCCTAACAGAACTTCAGGTGGTTCCTACCATAGTTGATCCAATACCTCTGTATTGCGACAACAACGGAGCTATAGCTTTAGCGAAGGAACCAAGGTCCCATCAGAAGTCCAGACACATCTTGAGGCGGTATCACCTGATCAGGGAGATCATTGATCATCAGGAGATCGAGGTTCGGAGAGTTGCTTCTGAAGAGAACATTGCTGATCCATTCACGAAGGCCCTTCCTCAGATTCAGTTCGAGAGGCTACTCGAGATCATCGGTCTGCGATATGCCAGTACATGGCCCTAGTGCAAGTGGGAGATTGTTAGTGTTTATGCCCTAGAAGGCCATTACTGTATCATACTAGCTTGTATATTACTTAATGGAAGCTTGGGATATTCACATGTATATAACAGTCTTGCTAAAACATGGTAGTATGCTACTTGGTTTTTTCTATCTTAATATGTTAGTGTACGTATTGATAGAGCTCTTAGGATCTTGCTTGTCTACCAGCGTTGTGATGGCAGTCACACTAGTGGGGGCTGGGTAGTCTACAAGCACATCCTTATTCAGGTCCCTGGTCGTTGGATTATCGAGACAGAGCATCGATATCCGGAGTAGACTAGTGTGTACGCTTCTCATCCCAGTTGGGGAGATGGTCTGTCCCACAGCCATCAGTACGTCGTACTGGAGATAGTATGCAGGTGCTCGTTAGGTTACGGGTACACCGGACAGGACTCACAGGGAACTGTTGGTTGGTTTGATACCAGTCGTCAGTGAGCAGTTCCCAGGTGACATGAGTACAGCGTAGTCCGCAGACTTGACACTGCTACTTCGCCTCGAGTGTGTCCCACTGTTCTTAGATTGCTACCCTACCACGGCTCAAAGGAGTCGTGCAAACAGGTAGCAGTTGGGTGCAGTCCCGAGCACTTGGAGGCAGTGGCGGTTAGACAGGATTCGTCCCTCCCGGTATTAGGAGTAGATATCGTGCTGTGTCAGAGAGCCATTACGCAAAGTCCCTGGCCAGGGCAAGCGAGATTTACTGGTAGGTTCCAGTAGTTTCTCAGGGTGTAATGGGCTTCACTCCGACACGACTTATACCGCTATTAGGGGACTGACGCTTGCCGCCCCCCTAGGCCCGATATGCGATAGTCTTGGACGAACGGACCGGACTGTATGGAGATTGTCACATCAGACTCAGTAGGAGTTCGGATGGGTTTCCTCATCGGCCTTCTTATCGACAACTACCTGGGGACCGTTACGTACAGCTAGTGCCGCTTGCGGTCTGTGGTTAAACCCACTGCCAGCGTAGTAGTCGAGTCTCTAGAGTCCCACACAGAGAGTTTCCTACTCCAGGCGAAACGATATAGAGGTCGCATGGTTTTGCGACAAAGGGTTCGGACGCATACGTGCGTTTACGCACGTACGACTTTCGGACAGTTTTTACCAGTCGGCTTTGGTTTAAGCCAGTTACTGGTATCCGGTTATTGGATTTTTTCAGTCTAAAGTTTTTCCGTATTTTTGCGGATTGGAGGGGCGTTCTCGTAATTATACGAGAAGCTTCTAGAAGATGTGACTAAGGAGGTTAAGGTGACATAAGCTTTGGATAAGATTAGTGAGTCATGAGGGTGATTCATCATGGTCATTAATGCACCATAAATGCTTAATGACTCATGTTAATGAATCACCTCTTTTCATTTATGAAGCATGCTTATTCATTTCTTTTATTCATTATTCTAAAATAAGAATGCTTCATAATATATTATGATACACTCTCTCTCATCTCATTATCTCATCTCACATTCTCTCTCCTCAAGCTCTCATCTTCAAGAGACTAATCCTTAATCCTCATGTGTTGAGATCAAAGGTTTAGTTAGACTTAAATATCCATTACCTTCACTCTATATCATCCTCTCTTCTTTGATTAGCAATCAAAGTAGATTAGTTACCTCAAGTTAGAGGTTTAGCTTGGTGTTTTGCTCTCGGGTGGATCGTCTACTACCTAGAGAAGGTCGAGGAGAACCAAGGAGGACACAAAGACGAAGGACAGGTTTCGTTAGGTATAATCCCTAAACACATAGATAAGAAACTCTTTGTGTACGGTTATTTATAGTTTAGCTTCGATTTAAGCGGTTAGTCGATGTTCGTTCTTTAAACTTGATCGTTTTTGAAAATTCCGTCTCCCCACAAGTACTGGGGTGTACTACATCGACTTACACTTCAAACTACACTTTTTATTCCATAGAAAATGATTACAAAACTTGATTTGCTTCTCGATCTTTCCTAGGGAGGTAGTCGAACAGTCGATGATCAGCCTGGATGCGTGAGCGTCGGGAGCTTCGTGATCTCTTCGGCTTGATAGTTTTTCCACGATGCCCTCGGTGCCTTTATATAGTGAAAACCCAGAATCTTTTTGTTCAGAAGTTGGTAAAATTCAGCAGTTGGAAATATCCCAAAATCTTGCATTCTGAACTCTTTAAACTGCGGCGGATCCGCGGCCCCAGGGTGGGTTTGGCCGCGGATCCGCGCTCATTGGTATGGATCTCTCTGTCGTTTCTCTTGGGCTCTCTGATGGTGACATTTGGCATTCCTAAGCATCTTCAGAATCTGAAAATATTTCCTCGGTTGCTTCCAGACTTAGTCTCCAAGTTTGCTCTTTAATTTGGAAAGTATTCTTCAACAAATTGATTTGTTTGTTAAATCCTTCATAACAACTTGGAAATAATCTGCACAACAACTCAAATAAGATTTTAGTAGACTTTGTTCTACTAGGATTAGACCAATAATATTATTTGCATACATTTTCCTACCAAATGATAATTAAATATATTAACACATGGAAAATAATGTTTTTACACATAAACCCTCATATATATAATATATTATAATAAAGTGCTTTTTTAATATAAAAATGGTAGGAAAAATGTAATACAAATGTGCAGTTTTATCGACTGAACAAATACCCCCAAACTTATCTTTGATCGTCCCGAGAAAATTAGTTTATTTAAGAGGGAAAAAAAAAGAAAGGAGAAAACTAGGCACACTTTCGTAGGCAGACACGATTGCACTGAGCACGTACAACAAGCCGTTAAACCTCTAGGTGTCCCTAGTAGGAGGAGTGTTGTCTCCTGAGGGTTTTCAGCGGATTACACCCACAAAATCCAATAACAAAAGAAAGATGGTGAAATTTACATATAAAGATAAGAACCATAAAAGAAATACTTTGAAAAGAAGAGTTTCCAACTATACTAGCTTTTCAGTTGTCATGAGCCCTATCTTAATAGTCATGAAAAAATGTTAGAAATCACATCATCCCTCAATAAAACATCGTCTTTATTCTTCATTCCTACCTTTTGTCCAAACATTGATCATATAACCCCACGTGTGTGTAAAGAACATCCCTACACTCAGAGAATTCAATTCAAGCTATCATACTCTTGTCCATCTACCTTAGTACTTTTTCTTTGATGAATACTTAGAATTGCTTACACATTTTCATGCGACCGTTAATACTTCTTGAGGTACTAACCGACCGATTACTCATGTGCTTGCTGATTTGGTGATAATATTTTCCTTGTCTTGCACCACCTAAGGCTTAGCAGTGACTCCCAGACCAGTTGGCCTTAGGGCACTAGGTGAAGAGGCACCCTCGCTATATTTTTTTATTGCTACCTTGGCGATACAAAACCAGTGTTCATTTTTTTCTTTTCACCATTTTATATTTTCTTCATCATTTCCTTCATACTTTGGCTTTTAGACAAGAGCATTTCAAGGTATCCTCTACTATCCCGAGTTTCAAGACGTGTGTATGTGCATATTGTAGGGTATCAACATTCAAATGTTTGGCTTCCAGAATAGAAACTATTTTTCAGACTTATTTCTATCCTCAGATTAGTGACTTCCTTCATTTTACTAACCCTTGGGACAACAGCTCATAACTACTTATTACTAGTTCGTATAAGAAAACTTCTAATTTTCTTGGTTTTCTTAAACTATTCCTATCTTTTGGATGTAATTTTTCACTTTCTATTCTTTTGTTATAAATTTTTTTTTTATTTTATTTTAATGCCCGGTGTCAAAGATAATTCAGTGAATACAAACCTCCCCCCCCCAAAACCTGTTTTCAGCAGTGTCCTCACTGATGTAGCCTTTTGAGAACATGGACCTGTATACTAAAGGAGAGATACAAGGGGTAAAATAATAGTTAAATGATACATTCCCCCAAACTTATTCTTTGACACGCATAGATATTCAATCAAATCCATTTTTTTTTACTCACCTCCATTCTTAAAATGTGAAAAAGTTACCAAGACATGGAGGTGAGGCGGAGGAAATTTAATTTTGATAAAGCGGCTCCTGTAAAAACAGGAGCTCCTCTGCGGGGTCAGCAGAAAAATACGGTTTTAATCTATGCCCATTTACTTTAAAAATCGAACCGTTTTTCAAATTTTCGACTTCAACCGCCCCGTGCGGGTGTACATACCGCACCACAAAAGGTCCTTTCCAACGAGATTTAAGCTTACCCGGATGAAGATGGAGACGGGAATCGTAAAGAAGGACTTGTTGCCCCGATGTGAAGGTTTTTCTAGAAAGATTTTTATCGTGGAACACTTTGGTCCTATTCTTTACTATCACCGCATTATCGTAAGCTTCATCGCGGAGTTCGCTTAGCTCATTCAATTGCAGCTTCCGATAGCTGCCTGCATGATCAAGATCAAAATTAAGCTCTTTAATAGCCCACATTGCCTTATGTTCAATCTCGACAGGGAGGTGACATGCCTTTCCAAACACAAGGCGGTATGGAGACATACCAAGATCGGTCTTATAAGCGGTGCGGAATGCCCAAAGAGCATCCGTCAATTTGGTTGACCAATCTTTACGGTTTTTCGAAACAGTCTTCTCCAAAATCTGTTTGATCTGCCTATTTGAGATCTCAGCCTGCCCGCTTGTTTGGGGATGATAGGGCGTAGAAAGCTTGTGAGTGATTGAATATTTCCTCATCAAGGCCTCGAAAGACCTATTGCAGAAATGTGTCCCGTTGTCGCTAATGATAGCGCGAGGGTGTCCGATTCGCGAAAAGATATTTTCTTTAAGGAACTTAATGACAACTTTGTTGTCATTAGTGCGACACGGTATAGCTTCCACCCATTTCGAGACATAATCAACCGCTAACAAGATATATAGATTCCCAAAGGAGTTGGGAAAAGGCCCCATAAAATCAATACCCCAAACATCAAATATTTCCACAACCAATATAGGTTGGTGCGGCATCTCGTTCCTACGTGAAATCCGACCCAAATGCTGACATCGCGGACAAGTTTTGCAATGCTCAAATGCATCTTTAAATAATGTTGGCCAATAAAAGCCACATTGCAAAACTTTCTCCGCCGTTTTTCGAGGTCCAAAGTGACCGCCGCACGCCTGATCATGACAAAATGATAACACGCTCTTGAATTCATCGTTAGGGACACACCTGCGAATGATTTGATCGGAACAATACTTGAATAGATATGGTTCATCCCAGTAGAAATATTTTACTTGGGATAAAAATCGAGGTTTGTCTTGTTTCGACCAATCGCTAGGTATAAGTCCCGTCGCAAGATAGTTCACGATATCCACGAACCAAGGTTCGTAGGATACATTCAAGAGCTGTTCGTCGGGAAATGAGTCATTTATCGGCACGGTCACAGTTGGCGAAGAAGTGATGCGTGAAAGATGGTCGGCTACTACGTTTTCACATCCACTTTTGTCTTTGATAACAAGATCAAATTCTTGTAACAATAGGATCCAACGTATTAGCTTGGCCTTTGCATCCTTCTTCGTTAAAAGATGTCGTAGGGCGGAGTGATCTGTGTAAACCACAATAGGCGAGCCAATCAAGTAGGTCCTGAATTTCTCTAATGCAAATACAACTGCCAAGAGTTCTTTCTCGGTAGTTGTGAAATTTATTTGTGCATCATTCAAGGTCCTACTTGCATAGTAAATTACATGTGGCATCTTATCAATATGCTGTCCCAAGACAGCACCAATAGCAAAATCTGATGCGTCACACATAAGCTCGAACGGGTGGTTCCAATCCGGAGATGATAGAACGGGGGCTGTAGTGAGTGATCCTTTAAGTGATTCAAAAGCAGCCTCGCAATCCGAATCGAAGTGAAAAGTAGTGTCCTTGGCCAATAGAAGGGTTAAGGGTCTAGCAATTTTGCTGAAGTCCTTAATAAATCTCCTATAAAATCCTGCATGACCAAGGAAGGATCGTATATCTTTGACGCAATTGGGACGAGGGAGGTTTTGAATGACATCTATTTTAGCTCTGTCGACTTCAATGCCTTTATGTGAAATTATATGTCCAAGTACAATACCTTCTTGGACCATAAAATGGCATTTTTCCCAATTCAAAGTCAAGTTCTTATCCTTACAGCGGGTAAGAACAGCGTCAAGATTACGAAGGCAGTCCTCAAAGGAGTCCCCAAAAATGGAGAAATCGTCCATAAAAATTTCTAGAAAATTTTCCACCATATCTGAAAATATCCCCATCATACACTGCTGAAATGTAGCGGGAGCGTTGCATAACCCAAAGGGCATGCGTCTATAAGCAAAAGTTCTGAAAGGACAAGTAAAAGTGGTTTTATCTTGATCCTTTTCGGCGATGGGGACCTGGTTGTATCCAGAGTATCCGTCCAAGAAACAGTAGTATTCGTGTCCCGCTAATCGTTCCAACATCTGGTCAATGAAAGGTAGAGGGAAGTGATCTTTCCTTGTCGCGGCATTGAGTTTCCTGTAATCGATACATACGCGCCACCCAGTTTGGGTGCGTGTTTGGATTAACTCATTAGCCTCGTTAGTGATGACCGTGATGCCAGACTTTTTAGGGACCACATGAATTGGACTTACCCATTGACTATCAGATATGGGGTAAATTATTCCACTATCAAGGCACTTGACGATTTCATTCTTTACCGCCTCCTTCATAACGGGATTTAACCGTCTTTGTGGGTCTCGGGTTGGTTTGGCTTCATCCATCAGATGTATGTGATGTTCAACAATTAAGGGACTAATCCCTTTGATGTCGGCCATTGTCCAACCAAATGCTTCCCGATTCGATCTCAACACTGCCAAAAGTGCATTCTCTTGCTCTAAGGCTAGAGAAGCGGAAATAATCACTGGCAAAGTCTCATTCTCTCCTAAATATGCATATTTAAGATGAGAAGGTAGCGGCTTGAGATCAAGAATTGGCGGAGAGACAATAGAAGGAGGGGTAACGGAATGATATTCGGACTCCTTAAGAGGTTCAAAACTTGCATAAGATATTGACTCGGAAAGTGCTGCTGACTTTTGCAACGAGTCAACGGGTTCAATCTCAAGGTCTGACTCATTGAACATATCCTCACTGTAAAGTGGTGCAAGATCAAATGATGTCTCATTAGTGTTGTCGAGAACATCAAAGCAAAGTTCCTCATCCATACAGCTTTCGGGAGCTATCTCGTGGATGGAACAAACATCCAGCAAATGAGCAGAAGGTTCTGATGGCTGACTTCCTAGCTTGTAAATATTAAGCTCAATTGTCATTTTCCCGAAGGATAAGTTCATAGAACCGTTACGACAATTAATCACAGCGTTAGAAGTTGCTAGGAAGGGTCGACCAAGTATCACCGGGATTTGATTGCGTGGGTTTCCCACAGGTTGTGTATCTAAAACAATAAAGTCCACGGGAAATATGAATTCCCCGACTTTAATTAACACATCCTCTAGTTCGCCCCGAGGTTTGGTGATAGATCGATCAGCCATTTGGAGAGTACAATGGGCGGGTTTTAACTCTCCAATTCCTAACTGCTCGTATACCGAATAAGGAAGCAAGTTGACGCTAGCGCCTAGATCGAGTAAAGCACGATTTATATTTTTACCCCCAATAGAAATAGAGATTGTAGGACAGCCGGGGTCCTTACGTTTCTTTGGTATTTGTTGGGTAAAAGCTGTGCTAACATTACTCGTCATGAAAACCTTTTTAGGCACTTGAGTTTTTCTCTTCCTAGTGCACAAGTCTTTAAGGATTCTTGCATAAGATGGGACTTGTTGAATAGCATCTAGGAGAGGAATATTCACGCTAACTTGCTTAAACATTTCCACAATCTTCTCCATTTGCGGGTTAGGTCGGTTGGCCCTTACTCGGTTTGGAAATGGAGCTCGATCAATAAGTTTTGGGTCCAACGTTTGTGGAGAAGACTGTGGCGACGGATTCGATCCCAAAATTGGAGTGGGAATCGACTTAGATAGATTTGGTGAAATGTTTGAGCCTTGGGGAAAACGGAGAATAGGCTCGGATGAAGGTGGGAGACTAGACGAATTAGGGGAAGAAGAAGAAGAAGGGGTATCAAATGTGTCACTATCATCAACTTGCTCACCCACTTGGTTGTTCAGCACTCTCCCCGATCTCAACGTAGTGACGGCATTCACATTATGACTTTGTGAATGGCCAGGATTCGGTAGGGGTTGAGATGGGAGTTTCCCTTTCTCTCTCGCACTCATTGCGGCATTTAACTGTGCGATTTGGTTTTCTATTGATTTAATACTCTCACCATGGGAGGAGGAGTTTTTCGTTAGGGCATCAATAGAAGACCTCATATCAGCCGAATTTTGCATGGATTGTTTCATGAACATATCCAAAGTTTGTGCAAGTGAGTTGTCAATACCGGCCACCTGTGGTGTAGAAATGTTGGCCGGATTTTGGAAATTTTGTGACTGAAAAGGGGGCTGATTCTGTGGTTGTGGTTGCTGTGGAGGAGGTCTTTGATAATTGCTTTGTTGGTTTTGATTCCAAGCAAAGTTAGGATGATTCCTCCATCCTTGATTGTACGTAGAAGAATAAGGGTCGTTTCTAGGTCGCTGCTGAAAAGCAGCATTAGCTTGAAACGATGCATTCATAGGACATTCTTCCGTTAAGTGTGAAGGATCCGAACAGCAACCACAGACAGTCTTGGGAAGCGTAACCTGATTTAGGGAGAATGATGAAAATTTGTTCTCCATAGCATCGAGTTTCTTCTGCATCGCTGCCATTTCGGCTTTTACTGCGATGGAAACATCTAGTTGGTGAATACCTCCCTTAGTTGAAGGTGGTCTTACGCTTTCCCACTGCAAAGTGCTTTCTGCGAGGTCTTCCAGATATTTCCAAGCTTCACCGTCATCTTTAGACATGAAATTGCATTGACACATTGTTTCAAGCATCTGCTTTGTCGCTGGATTAATGCCCTCATATATAATCCGACATAAATCCCATCTTTGTATCCCGTGATGGGGGCATTGGACAAGCAGATCTTTGAAACGTTCAAAGCACTTCCAAAATGGTTCATTGGGAAGCTGGGTGAACTGGTTAATCTCGCTCCTAACATGTGCAGTCTTATGATTTGGGTAAAACTTCTTAAGAAATGCTACGACGAATTCATCCCAATTAGCGATAGAGTGTGCGGCAGTATTATAAAGCCATTTTTCTGCCAAGTCGCACAGTGTGAATGGGAGAAGACGTAAGCGCATAGCATCTAAAGTCAATTGTGAAGTACCCATCATTGCGCATACGTTTTCGAATTTGGTGATGAAAACGTACGCGTCTTCCGATTCAAGCCCGTGAAATTTGGGCAGCAGATTGATGTAGTGGGGTTTAATCTCGAAATTATCCCCGTTAGGTGGTGGAAGAGATAGACAAGTAGGAAGAGGACCACGAATAGGATAGCATCTCTCTTGAGAGAGATGCGCGGTGGATTCTGCGCACCTGCGGGTGGTGGCAGCGTGGTGTTATACTCTGATGGAGTGCCGTCCATCTCGGTTGATGTGGTGTGTGGTGGGGGAAAAGAAGATGAAGAAGTACCGACTTCGGCGTCGATAACAGGAACGCGGACAAGACGGGCACTAGGATCCCGTATCCAGCCGAGCATGTACTAAGCGGGTTTAGTGCAAGTGGCAGCGTGTGTGTGAATTAAAATTGGCTTGTTTTGAAAAAGTAGGACTCAAGACAAATCTCCCTAAAATGCACAAGCAACCCTAGAACTAAGGTTACCTAGGTCAGTCTCTAGACAGCTCCTAACTAAGGCTAGAAATAGACCTCAAACCGCCTCTTCACGAACAAGTACGGCCAGGTAAGTGGGAAGGAACCACCACTACAGTGGGCCTAATTAAAAACCACTAGCCTAGACACCGCAATGTCAGTTAGGATAAACGGCCGATGCCTATACTAGTCTTTTTCCTATTGAGCTCGACAGTCCTTAGAGTCTGGTCTAGATATTTTTTAAATTAATGAAGGGTTGTTCTATATGCTCGGTTTGTGATTTGTGGGGCTTAGGAAGGGTGATGAAATCCCCACCTAATCTTGATTTGGTCTTTGCCCCTTAAAATCCGTATTAAATATGCAAAACAAAACCAAACACAAAACTTTTTGCAAGAAGATTTTTGAGCGGCGCAATTTTGCAAAGAATCCTGCAGAAAATAGATTTTATTGGATTTGAGGAGAGAGAGAAGGAGTTGAGAATCTTACCAGAGAATTCCGTAGCCCTAATCCCTTCAAGCCACCGCGTTTCCACCGCAGGAAGCCCTTTTTGCCGCGCTTCCGCCGCGAGGTGGTTGGATTGCTTGATGAAATTTTTTCTGTTTCCCTCTGTGCTCCTCTGGATCTCTAAAAATGTCTCTGTTTCCTGTTTCCCTTAATTCTGTGACTCCAGATCTCCTTGCAAAAATCCACGCACAAATCGTTAAAAATGCAATTTGCAGTTTTGTGTTAATAATGATATGACTCGTCAAAGAATTCAACACAAATAGTAAAAAAAAAAAATTACGCACGTATCCCCGGCAACGGCGCCATTTGATTGATGTGAAAAATCGTGTTTTTAGTTTAACCGCAATCAATAACGGTGTCGCACGTAGCTAGACCGAGATGAGTACGGGTCGTCCTCTGGGAAACGTGGAACCTTTTAATTTTACTTTAGATGTGTTGAAAAAGAGAAAGAAATAAGAATGGTTGTAGGATGGTTTCTAGATCTAAGTTTAATAAGAATGTAAATATAGATCTAGAATAGTTTAAAGATGTGATTAATTATAATAAGAAGGGCTTGTAGGGTTCGTTAGGATTTAGTAGTTATGAACGATTAATTAAAGTTACCCTTTTTATCCATTAATAGATTTAGAACTAGAACGACGGCGATGCGTGTAGATTAGGGTTTCTGGAGGGAAAAGGAATCCCACTCTTAACCCTTATCTCGACACGGAACTCCGTTCATATCTAGCCTTTACCAAAACAATCATTAATCTAATCTCTAATCGCGGTCGGAACTAGCAAAGAATTGCTAGCGCGCCCGATTAGGATGTTAATGATTATTTTGATAAAGTTCCTAAACTTTATAGGACTTAAAAAGGGTTTAGATATTTTTCATCGTTCATTAGCCTACCCTAATCCTACAAACCCTAACAAGCGGAGAATTACTCGCGCATGTTGGGAGAAGAAGATGAAAAGAAAGAGAGGGAAAACATAATGCAAAGAAAAACAATTAAATAAAACTAAATACCTTTATTAATCAACTCCTTCAAACTACACTTTTTATTCCATAGAAAATGATTACAAAACTTGATTTGCTTCTCGATCTTTCCTAGGGAGGTAGTCGAACAGTCGATGATCAGCCTGGATGCGTGAGCGTCGGGAGCTTCGTGATCTCTTCGGCTTGATAGTTTTTCCACGATGCCCTCGGTGCCTTTATATAGTGAAAACCCAGAATCTTTTTGTTCAGAAGTTGGTAAAATTCAGCAGTTGGAAATATCCCAAAATCTTGCATTCTGAACTCTTTAAACTGCGGCGGATCCGCGGCCCCAGGGTGGGTTTGGCCGCGGATCCGCGCTCATTGGTATGGATCTCTCTGTCGTTTCTCTTGGGCTCTCTGATGGTGACATTTGGCATTCCTAAGCATCTTCAGAATCTGAAAATATTTCCTCGGTTGCTTCCAGACTTAGTCTCCAAGTTTGCTCTTTAATTTGGAAAGTATTCTTCAACAAATTGATTTGTTTGTTAAATCCTTCATAACAACTTGGAAATAATCTGCACAACAACTCAAATAAGATTTTAGTAGACTTTGTTCTACTAGGATTAGACCAATAATATTATTTGCATACATTTTCCTACCAAATGATAATTAAATATATTAACACATGGAAAATAATGTTTTTACACATAAACCCTCATATGTATAATATATTATAATAAAGTCCTTTTTTAATATAAAAATGGTAGGAAAAATGTAATACAAATGTGCAGTTTTATCTAATGAACAGCTTTCGTCAAGGGTCGTGTGGGTGGGTTTAATTTAATCATGAAATGTACGGGTTGAACTTGACTTGTGGACTATGGTTTGTTGGCTTTTGTCAAGGTCATAGGACGCTAGGGGGAAAAGGATTATCGGGAATTTCAAGTGTTGAAATTTGCAATGAGATTGCATACCTTCTATGAGATAGTTGGATCCCGATACCCACTGCGAGTAAGAGTACTCCTGGGAGAGTTTTGCACATTACAATTAGCCAATCAAGTAGGTGTCTAGAAAGGTGTTGACGGGGTTACGCCCCTTGGAAAACGAGGTTTATTTTAATTAGGTTCGTGCGAAAGCATGTGGAACCTCCCTCAAAGTACCGACACTGGCCTGGCCGAAAGATTGGCGAACTTGTAGGGTGTAATTAATCCCGGATAATCTTACCTTTTAGGGTTTGAAGGAAGATTTGATAAAAACAGTAGGAGCCATCCTGATTAGATAAAATAATAACTAATCTGATCTTGCAAGAGCATACGCTGAGTATTTTCTTCTCTCTCTCTCTCCTGGTAGCGACCATGTCACGCCTTAATCAAGATAATAATATGGATGCATTGACCGAACCTGCTTATTATACTGAGCTGGGGAACATTGGTTCCGCTCCCACTAATAATTGTTATAAGTCCGAGCAGGAAATAGGGGAATATCCGGATTCCTACGCGACCCAATCGAGGAATGAACATGTTGATGCATATTCTTCGGGTGTGTTCATTATAAAAAACTGTTTCTCAGTATCCTCTACGTCCTAGGTATGAGATACCGGATCAGGATCCCATATATGTAAGAGTTACATGGGCTATAAAAAGGTAGAGAACTAGGATTGGGTGATATGTTTCTAAGTGTTAGAGAATGGTACAATTGTTGCAGCCAAGTCAGTTGGCAAATATCACCTTGTATTACCAAATGGTTAATACATTGATTCTGAACGAATGTTATTACATACCGAACCTGATATACAACATTACATAGGTTTCTTTATTAAGTTAAAGAAGGATATAATTTTGTATTGAAGGATAATGTTGTGAACATTTTCCTTAATCAAGAGTTGATTGGATCAGGTACGTCATGAAAATGGCATATAAGTTCTAAATAAAACCATAGTTCGAAGTATATAGAACACACACAAGAGGAGTAGTTCAGAAATGAACGAATCCTTCTTGTGGTATTATAGACTAGGTCATATCTATGCGACACGACCAGCTAAGTTACATAAGGATGAATATGAGAATCTGTTCGAATTTTCATCTTATGATACCTGCCAGTCTTGTCACAAAGGTAAAGAGACCAATACTCCATTTACTGGAAACAAAGATAGAGTTAATGAACTCTTGGGACGAATACATGATGATGTATACGGTCCCATGTCTACAAATGCCAAGACTGGTTCCTCGTACTTCATTATATTCACTGACCATCTCTCAAGATTCGGACATATGTTCCTGTTGAAACACAACTCTGAAACTTTTGAGAAATTCAATGAATATAAGCTTGAAGTTGAGAACCAGACGGGGTGAAGTATTAAGTCCTTAGATGTGATCGAGGAGTAGAATACTTATGCATAGAGTTCCTGGAGATTTTCTAAACAGAGAATAGGATTCTCTCTCAGCTTACTCCTTCGTATACACCACAGCACAACGGTGTATCGGGGCGGAGGTATCGCATCCTATGAGATATGGTGCGCTCCATGATGAGTACTGCTGAGTTACCTGTTTCCTTTTGGAGTTATGCACTTGAGAAGCTGCATAACTTTTGAATGGGGTTCTATCCAAATCAGTGCCTACCACTCCATATGAGATATGGAATGGGAAGGGACCATCTCTTAAACGAGTTAAGATATGGGGTTGTCCGGCCTATGTTGAAAAGCAAAATCCGGACAAACTCGAGGAAAGGTTAGTTCTATATAAGTTTGTTGGATATCCCGAACATTCGCGAGGGTATATCTTCTACCACACTGAGGAGCAAAAGGTGTTTTGTTTCTCAGCATGCCACCTTTTTAGAAAAGGAATTTCTTATGAAGAAATTAGTGGTCATGAGGTAGAACTGGAAGAGTTCCAGCTGGACAAACTAACAACTGATGATTTGGTGAAACCAAAGGATTCAATAGTTTCCAACGAACCTCAGCCTCTCCACGAATCTGGTAGGGTTCCTCATCCACCTAAGAGATATTACGGTTTTCTCGGTGACGGTGGGAGCGAGGATTGCATCATGGTAGGTGATGACCCAACCAGGTTCAGGCAGGTCATCACGAGTGGGGACTTTGTGAAATAGCTGGATGCTATGCAATCAGAGATGGAATCCATGTACACCAACAAAGTATGACTTTGAATGTTGCACCTGAAGGGGTAAAACCCATCGGGAGCAAATGGATCTTGAGAAGATCATTGGTGTAGATGGAAAAGTTGAGACTTTCAAAGCTATGCATAAGTCCATCAGGATTAAAACAGGCATCGCGGAGTTGGAACATATGTTTTGATGTGGCAGTCAAAGTGTTTGACTTCATCAAAAAGGTAGATGAACCGTATATATATAAGAAGAAAGTAGAGAATATGGTTGTCTTCCACGTATTGTATGTAGATAACGTACTCTTGATAGGAAATGGTTTCCTATGCTACACTCGGTCAAGCTCCTCTTATCACGAGGATTCTCCATGGAAGATCTGGATGATACCTACTACATCTTGTGGATTATGTTCTATGGTGATAGATCTAAGTGGATGTTGGGAGTGTTCCAAATCCAGGTACATTAACACCATACTAAAGGGGTTTAGTATGGAAGATTCTAAGCATGGTGGTTCGCCCACTTATCCAGGAATCACTCTCTCCAAAAAGAAGTCTTCCAAGACTGATTTGGAAAGCTCGCGTGCAAGGGATACCCTATGCTTCGACAGTAGGTTCTATTATGTATGCGATGTTATGTACTAGACCAGATGTAATAAACTCACTATGTATAGTGATCATGAATCAATCGAATCTTGGTAGAATCACTGGATAGCTGTGTAGGACATTCTTAAGTACTTGAGAAGCACTAAAGAAATGTTCTTAGGGTTTGGTAACGGTGTATTCCAGTGGGAGTCCTTTACCAATTCCAGATTCTAGAGTGATAAGGTCGACTGAAAGTCAGTCTCGAACTTTGTCTTTACCCTCAGTGCAGGGATGGTATGTTGGAAGAGTTCCAAGCTATATACCGTGGCAAACTAGACGATAAAGGCTGAATACATCGCTACCAACGATACTACCAAAGTGGATGTCTGGATAATTCTTGTTCATGAGATGAACATGGTTCCTACCATTGAGCGTCCAATAACTGTTATTGTGACAACAATTGAGTTGTGGCTTTGGCCTAGGAACGCTGGTCCATCAGCGATCCAGACATATTCTGAGGACAGTATTACCTGATCAGGGAGACGGTTGATATCCAGGGGATCAAGGTAAGGAAAGTTTACGCGAAGATAACATGGCGGATCCACTCACAGAGGCCTTTCCCTAGAGAGACTTTTATGGGGCGTTGGGTATGAGATACTACAACAAATGACCTTAGTGCAAGTGGGAGATTGTGTTGGGATTCCTTAGCACCTAGCCTAGGGTTTGCAAGCATCACACATGCCACAACAAAAATTTTAGGGTGTGCTAAGCAATCTAACTAAAGATCATACTAGAAAACTAGGGTAACAAAAGTAGTAATCCAACATTACAAAGAGAAGTGAATAAAAATACAAACTTTGTAGATCCGGTTCTTCACTTCTAAAGCTCCGTGTTGACGTCCCTTCGCAGTGATCATTGAGATCCCGGACTCTAGTGATGGTTTCTTCGGAGAAATGAACGGGCTATCTCGTTGACTTCGAGGCCGAAGATGATCTACGTCGAGAAGACTCAAACTCAAGCTCCCTCTTCACTGGGTCAAGAATTTTGTGAAGAGAACACCCTAAACTAAATGGAAAGTAGTAAAGGATGATGAGATAGGAAATGGGTTCACTTTAGATTTTGATTTCTCACTTTATTTCTTCACTTAGAAAAATTCTAGAGAGCTTTTCTTCTTGATGAAGAAGAAGAAGAAGAAAGAATAATGAATAATGAAACTCAAGTGAAGATAATGATCAATTATGCAACCATGGATGATATAATCATCCACTAACCTTTGTAGAAACATAACCATGGTTAATTATAATGGTTTGGTTAATAAATATCCTAATCAAGACAAAATGAGTGGACTTTGTCAAAGATGCTTTAAGCTTCATGAAGCTTTGTGCAATGAAAAAAGAAGCCACCATTTTGAATAATTAAGATAAATAAAAAACCTAAATTATAATTAGCATGGTGTATGTCACACACCCACCCATGTTTGGATGTATCATCAAGCAAGATACAATCTAGTGCACAAACATATATCACATATACAATATGTGCACATCAAGTGAGAAAATCAATCTTAAGTGAACAAATACTAGTTAATGTAAAGTAATATATCAAATATATAATTATACATTAAATAATTAAATCAACACTTGATTTAATGATCCAGTCATATCGCATATAACCAACTAATATCTAGTGTATCAATATTTCGAATCAACACTTGATTCGGTAACCCGGCTATATCGCATATAACCGACCGATGATACAAATCACGAGAATAGAATACAGTATCACATACTTGTATTATTCTCGATCTCGCACATATCTCTTACGCGCTCCTATTTCTTTTCGCTTGAGCCAGGAAACCTCTGTGTAGGACTTTAAAGACTCGTCAATACGCCGGCAGTAGGTGGTGATCATATCAGCCACCCACAAGCCGCAAGCGGTCTGCTAAACGTAACGGCCACCCGGGTATTGAGCTATCATAAGATCAACGAGCAAGCCTGCTCACACTCCCGCGAATCCAATAAGTAACACTTACCGCACAGTCCGGTCTGTTCGTCTGATATGTCGCATATCTCGCTTATGGGTGGTAAATGTCAGACCCCACTAGCTTGATAAGTCATGCCGATGTAAGGTCCATAACATTCATGAAACTACTGATAACACGTACCAGTAAATCACAGCAACCCTGGCCAGGGATTTCCAGTTATGGCCAGTCGAGCATAGCGCAATATCAACCCCCAATACCGGGAGAGACGAATCCCATCCTGTCGCTCATTGCCTCCATGTTACTCGGGACTGTACCCAAAAACCACCTGTTTGCACGCCTCAGTAGAGCCGTGGTAGGGTGGAAATCAAAGCACAGTGGGAGACACATAAAACTCTATGATGATCTTGGGTCAACAGACTAAGCTGTTCCAGTGTCACCAGAGAACTGCCATATGACGTGAGGTATAATACCATCTGGGAGTTCTCGGCGAGTCCGTTCAGTGTACCCAGTCTCCACTGAGCACCCGCATACCATCTCTGATGTCAAACACCAATGGATATGGGATCATCCATCGCCCATCACATGGGTCGAGAAGATATACGCTAGTCTATTCTGGAATATCGATGCCCCGTCTCGACATTCCCACGACTAGGAACATTGAAGGATATACTCATGGAGTACCCAGGCCCCACTAGTATGATCTGCATCATAGTCCTGGAAGTCGAGTACACATCCTAAGGGCTTTATCAACATATAATAGAGAGACAATAAGTGTACTTGTTAAGATAAAGAGCAACCAGATAGCGTACTATCATGTCGAGCAAGAAAGTCCTCCCTATATATGTCCCAGCATCCACTACAATATATATCTCATGTACAGTAATGGCCTCTAGGGCATATATAACTAATAATCTCCCACTTGCACTAGGGCTATCTGTAGCAGTGGTTGCAGTATCTCATACTCAACCATCCCATAAAAGTCTCCCTCTGGGAAAAGGCCTTTGTGAGTGGATTCCCCGTGTTATCCTCTGAGTCTTCTCTCCTAACCTCGATCTCCCTGGAGATCAACTATCTCCATGATCAGGTGATACTGCCTTGGAACATGTCTGGGTTACTGATGGGACCGGGGTTCTCGGGCCAAAACCACACCTCCATTGTCACACAATGGTAGGAACCTAGTTCATCTCATGAACTCGTATACACCCAAACTGCCTCTTTGGTAGTATCTTTGATAGCGATGTCACCAGCCTTTATCGTCTAGTTTGCCACGGTATCTAGCTTGGAACTCTTCTAACATACCGTCCCTCCACTGAGGGTAAAGACAATGCCTGTGACTGACATTGAGTCGTCCTTACCACCTGGAAGCTATCCAGTGATTCTTCCCAGGATCAATTGATACCATCTCACTACACCTAGTGAGAATCCTAACATCCATTTAGATCTATCTCATAGATCCAAAACCCAGGATTTAGGAGGTATCACCTTGATCCTATATGGAGAATCCTTGTGATAAGAGGAGATTGACCGTGCGTAGCATAGTAAACTCTTTTCCTATCAAGAGTGTGTCGTCCACATACTCTACGAGGACCACCACCATACTCTCTACTACCTTTTTGTATATACAAGGTTCATCTACCATTTTGACTACCACATCAAAACAGATGTTCCAACTCCGCGATGCCTGCTTTAACCTGTAAAGCAACTTGCACATGTTTCCGCTGCTCCCACTGTGTTAGTTGTATGTATGCCCTAGAGGCCAGTATTGTACAGATGATGTATATTATATTGGATGCTTGGACATATATAGAGATGACTTTCTTGCTCGATATGATAGTATGCTATCTGGTTGCTCTTTATCTTAACATGTACACCTGTCTCTTTAAACTGTCTTATAGTTACATGTTGGTAAAGCCCTTAGGATGTGTACTTGACTACCTGGACTATGATGCAGATCATACTAGTGAGGACATGGTAGTCCATAGGTACATCCTTAGGGCTTTACCAACATGTAACTATAAGACAGTTTAAAGAGACAAGTGTACATGTTAAGATAAAAAGCAACCAGATAGCATACTATCATATCGAGCAAGAAAGTCATCTCTATATATGTCCAAGCATCCAATATAATATACATCATCTGTACAATACTGGCCTCTAGGGCATACATACAACTAACAATCTCCCACTTGCACTAGGGCCAGCTGCTGTAGTATCGCATACCGAGCATCACGAAGGCCATTCCCCAGATACAGTTTGAGAGACTCTTCGGGATGCTCGGTATGCGATACTACAGCAGCTAGCCCTAGTGCAAGTGGGAGATTGTTAGTTGTATGTATGCCCTAGAGGCCAGTATTGTATAGATGATGTATATTATATTGGATGCTTGGACATATATAGAGATGACTTTCTTGCTCGATATGATAGTATGCTATCTGGTTGCTCTTTATCTTAACATGTACACTTGTCTCTTTAAACTGTCTTATAGTTACATGTTGGTAAAGCCCTAAGGATGTACCTATGGACTACCATGTCCCCACTAGTATGATCTGCATCATAGTCCAGGTAGTCAAGTACACATCCTAAGGGCTTTACCAACATGTAACTATAAGACAGTTTAAAGAGACAAGTGTACATGTTAAGATAAAGAGCAACCGGATAGCATACTATCATATCGAGCAAGAAAGTCATCTCTATATATGTCCAAGCATCCAATATAATATACATCATCTGTACAATACTGGCTTCTAGGGCATACATACAACTAACAATCTCCCACTTGCACTAGGGCCAGCTGCTGTAGTATCGCATACTGAGCATCCCGAAGAGTCTCTCAAACTGTATCTGGGGAATGGCCTTCGTGAGTGGATCCGCCGTGTTGTTCTTCGTGTCAACCCTCCTGACCTCGATCTCCCGGCGATCAACTATCTCCCGGATCAGGTGATACCGCCTCAGAATATGCCTGGATCGCTGATGGGACCTGGGTTCCTTGGCCAAAGCCACCGCTCCATTGTTATCACAATACAAAGGTATTGGATGCTCAATAGATGGAACCACTCCAAGTTCAGTAATGAACTTCTTGATCCAGACAGCCTCTTTAGCAGCATCGTTGGCAGCGATGTATTCAGCCTCCATCGTCGAGTCTGCCACGGTTTCCTGCTTGGAACTCTTCCAGCTAACCGCCCCTCCGTAAAGGGTAAAGACAAATCTCGACTGCGACTTAGAGTCGTCCTTATCACTCTGGAAGCTCGAATCGGTAAAGGACTCCACTTGGAGTTCTCCGTTACCATACACCAAGAGCATCTCTTTAGTCTTTCGTAAGTACTTGAGAATGCTCTTCACAGCTGTCCAATGACTCTCTCCAGGATCAGCTTGATACCTGCTCACTATACTTAGTGAGTATGCAACATCGGGTCTGGTACATAGCATCGCATACATGATAGAGCCTACAGCTGAAGCATAGGGTATCCCTTGCATGCGAGCTCTCTCCAAATCAGTCTTGGGAGACATCTCTTTGGAGAGAGTGACTCCAGAGATCATGGGCAAGTTCCCACGCTTGGATTCTTCCATACTAAACCTCTTTAGTATGGTGTCAATGTACCTGGATTGGGACAATCCCAAAATCCGTTTGGATCTATCTCTATAGATCCTAATTCCCAATATGCAGGAGGCATCACCAAGATCTTTCATTGAGAATCTTTGTGATAAGAAGAGATTGACCGATTGCAGCATTGGAATATCATTTCCTATCAAGAGTATGTCGTCCACGTACAATACGAGGAAGACAACTTTACTCTCTGCCACCTTCTTGTAAATACAAGGTTCATCTGGGTTTTTGACGAAATCAAACTCTTTGATAACGACGTCAAAGCAGATGTTCCAACTCCGCGATGCTTGCTTTAATCCATAAATGGATTTATGCAGCTTGCACACCTTCCCGCTGCTCCCACTGTCTACGAAGCCCTCTGGCTGAGTCATGTACACGCACTCTTCTAAATCACCATTTAGAAAGGCGGTCTTAACATCCATTTGCCAGATTTCATAGTCATGATATGCAGCGATGGCAAGCATGATTCGGATGTATTTAAGCATAGCCACTGGAGAAAAGGTTTCGTCATAGTCCACACCTGGTCTTTGACGAAAACCCTTTGCAACAAGTCTAGCTTTGAAAGTCTCCACTTTCCCATCTACACCAAGTTTCTTCTTGAAGATCCACTTGCTCCCGATGGGTTTTACCCCTTCAGGAGCAACATCCAAAGTCCATACTTTGTTGGTGTACATGGATTCCATCTCGGACCGCATAGCATCCAGCCATTTCACTGAGTCCCTACTCGTGATGGCCTGCTCGAAGCTAGTTGAGTCATCATCCTCTATGATGCAATCCTCGCTCCCTCCATCCATGAGAAAACCCTAGTATCTCTCAGGTTGGCGAGGAACCCTACTAGATCGGCGGAGTGGCTGGGGTTCATCGGGAACTACGGAATCCTCTGGTTCCACCAGATCTTCTGTTGTAGCTTCTGCAGCTGGAACCTCTTCCAGTTCTACCTCATGACCACTAATCTCTTTTTCAAGAAATTCCTTTTCTAAAAAGGTGGCATGCCGAGAAACAAACACTCTTTGTTCCTCAGGGTGGTAGAAGATATACCCTTGAGAATTCTTGGGATATCCTACAAATTTGCATAGAACAGACCGTGCCTCGAGTTTGTCCGGATTTTGTCGTTTGACATAGGCTGGACAACCCCATATCTTAACATAGTTAAGACTTGGTCTCTTTCCTTTCCATATCTCATATGGAGTGGTAGGCACAGATTTGGTTGGGACCATATTCAATAGATGTATGGCTGTCTCAAGCGCATACCCTCAGAAGGAAATAGGTAACTCAGCTGTGCTCATCATAGAGCGCACCATATCTAATAGGGTGCGGTTCCTCCGTTCTGATACACCATTGTGCTGTGGTGTATATGGAGGAGTCAGCTGAGAGAGAATCCCATTCTCTTTTAGGAAGTCCAGGAATTCATTGCTCAAGTATTCACCTCCTCGATCAGATCGAAGGATTTTATTACTTTTTCCGGTTTGGTTCTCGACTTCTTGTTTATATTCTCTAAATTTCTCAAAAGCTTCAGACTTATGTCTTATTAAGTACACATGTCCGTATATTGAGAGATCGTCAGTGAATGTAATGAAGTACGAAGAACCATCCCTGGCATGTGTAAACATTGGACCGCAT
Source organism: Agapanthus africanus (assembly GCA_030015575.1). Taxonomy (NCBI): domain Eukaryota; kingdom Viridiplantae; phylum Streptophyta; class Magnoliopsida; order Asparagales; family Amaryllidaceae; genus Agapanthus; species Agapanthus africanus. The sequence goes on from CM057348.1 coordinate 461,249,704, forward strand.
ACATCACTATGTACTAGTCCCAAGAGTTCCGTAACTCTTTCCCCGTGTCCCGTAAACGGAGTTTTGGTCATCTTGCCTTTGAGACATGACTGGCAAGTGTCATAAGATGAAAATTCGAATGGTTTCAAATATCCATCCTTATGCAACTTAGCCAGTCGTGTCGCATTGATGTGACCCAGTCTACAATGCCACAAGAAGGATTCGTTCAGTCGTGAACTCTTCCTCTTGTTTGTGTTTGTTATACTCAGAACTGTTGATTGATTTAGAACATAAATGCCATTGCACAACGTGCCTGATCCAACCAACTTTTGGTTATGGAAAATGTTCATAACATTATCCTGTAATACAAAATTATATCCCTCTTTACTCAATAAAGAAACCGATATAATGTTGCATATCAGGTTCGGCATGTAATAGCATTCGTTCAGAACCAATGTATTACCTGTTGGTAACACAAGGTGATATTCCCCGACAGTCTTAGCTGCAACAATTGCACCATTTCCAACTCTAATGTCTTTATCACCTTCTCCAAGTTCTCTACCTTTCCTAAGACTGTCATGGGTGTATCGAGACGGGGCATCGATATACCAGTGTAGACTAGCGTATACGCTTCTCGACCCATGAGATGGGCGATGGATGATCCCATATCCATTGGTGTTTGACATCTGAGATGGTATATGGGTGCTCAGTGAAGACTGGGTACACTGGACGGACTCGCCGAGAACTCCCAGATGGTATTATACCTCACGTCAGATGGCAGTTCTCAGGTGACACTTGTACAGGTTAATCTGTAGACCCGAGATCGTCATAGAGTCTTGTGTGATTCCCACTGTGCTTTAATCTCCACCTTACCACGTCCATGAAGGCATGCAAAACGGTGGTCTTTGGGTACAGTCCCGAGTCACATGGAGGCAATGAGCGATAGGAGGGGTTTCGTCTCTCCCGGTATTGGGGGTTGATGTTGCGCTGTGCTCGATTGGCCGTAACAGGGAAGTCCCTGGCCAGGGCTGATCAGAGATTTGCTGGTAAGTGTTACCAGTAGTTTCTCGACCCGTTATGAGCCTCACATCGGCACGACTTATCGGTTATTGGGGTCTGACGTTTACCACCCCTAGACTTGATATGCGACATATCAGACGAACAGACCGGACTGTACGGTAAGTGTTACTGGTTGGATTCACAGGAGTGTGAGCGGGCAAGCTCGTCGATCTTCTGATCGCTTAATACCCGGATGGCCGTTACGTTTAGCAGACCGCTTGCGGCTTGTGGGTGCTTGATATGATCATCATCTGCTACCGGCGTATTGACGAGTCTTTAGAGTACTACACAGAGGTTTCCTGGCTCAAGCGAAACGAAATAGGAGCGCATATGAGATATGTGCGGGACCAAGAATAATGCGTGTATGTGATACCGTATTTCATTCTCGCGATGAATGTTTCGATTGGTTGTATGCGATATAACCTAGTTATCGAATCATTGATTCGATAAATTGATACATTGTATACTAGTCGGTTATGTGCGACATGACCGGATCATTGAATCAAGTGTTGATTTAATGATTTAATGTATAATTGTATATTTGATATATTAATTTGCATTAACTAGTATTGGTTCATTTTAAAAGGATTTTCTCACTTGAAGTGCACATTGTATATATGATATGCTTTTGTGTGCACTTGATTGTATCATGTTTGATGATGCATACTTACTTGGGTTTGTGCAAAGAATTAAACCATGGTTATGATAATGGTTAGGGTTTTGTGTTATTCATCTATTTATTTATCCATTCTTTATTTATTTAAATAGATAAAAGAAAAGAAAATGGTTTCTTTTTATCATGAAGCTTGTTGAAGCTTCATGAAGGTTTGACTAAAGAGACCATTTGTCTTCATGCTTAACCCTAACCATTCCCACTTACCATGGTCTATTCTCTACACTTAACCTTAGTTAGCTTATGATAAGTATTGATTTATTTTCATTTTAATTCAACACTTATCATATTCTTTCTTCTTCTTCATCATCTTCTTCTTCAAGAAAAGCTTAAGTCCATCAATGGCAACTTGAGCAAAAGTGAGAGAAATCCAATTCTAAAGTGAACCCACCTCCTATTTCTTCATCCTCTACCTCTTGCCAAGTGGTTTTGGGTGTTTTCTTCACAAGTTTCACAACTAGGTGAAGTCGGAGCTTGATCCAGTGTAGCCTCGACGTAGATCATCTTCGGCACGAAGCCGACGACCTATTCCGCTCATTTCTCCAATGAAGCCGATGCAAGAGTCCGAGATTCGAGATGGACAGCGAGGGGACGACTACGTGGAGCTAAGGAAGTGGATAACCGGATCTACAAAGGTTGTAGCTTCTTATCTTTAGTTAAGTTGTTAACTAGTTTCGTATTTCGCCTAGAATTCTAGTCGACGATCCGTATTAGGGTTTCTCGGTACCCATAAAATTTGAAATTGGCATGGTTGATGCCTTGTGAGACTTCATTAGCGTGCCTAGGAACCCTACAGTGGTATCAGAGCTTAGTTAGAGCCTTAGGCGATGTGTAGACGGAGTTAGAAGTCCGATCGAACCGAAACCCTAAAACAAAACATGCTCTCTGTACATTTTTGAAAATCTGGGAATTTTGTGAATTAAAAATATGCAGAAAAATCAGCAGGAATTTCAAGACGGATTATCAAACTTTGTCTATGTGTTTTCCGGATATTTTTGAATATGTTAAAAAGTTCGACCGGATATAAATACCCAACTTTTCCCCTGCCGGAAAATTTCCAAGTGTTGGATTTTTCTGTGGATTAAGGACGTTCTGAGTAGTGCAAGTAACGCGATGGTCCCTCTAGAAGACAACAAACCTTAACTCGATTATGTGACCGTCTTGAACTGCCCTTTGAACCTTCGGGTTTGGGGCAGTACGGCGTGGCACATGTGAGGCGTTGGCTTGACCCTTCTACGGCTGGACCGTTGGTACTAAGGCATGAAGCGAATGTTTTTGAACCCATTTCTTGTGTTGAACGGTTTCGGGAAAACTTGGGTGTTCAAATGTTCGATCGGAAAGTTTAATATTTTCTATTTATCCGGAATGGGATACAATAATTGGAATTCACAAACAGTTATGAGATAACTGGATGAATGTTATAAATCTAGCGGTTTAGTTTCACTTGATATTGAAAAGAGTTTTCGATAATGAGACTAAAATGCGGGATTTATAATGATTAGGCATGTGATGTCTAAAGAGGATGCGGATTCCAACTGTTGTAGTTTTACACTTTCTTTTCTGTGACCGTAAGTGTAATATGTGATATCGCCGGTTTCGTTGCTATATGTCAACGACAATTGGGATGCGCATATTTACTTACGTTGATGACATGTGATGTTATGTGTTGCTGGATATGTTATATTGGATCGTCGTGTTTGAATAGCCGGGGTTTTTTTTTTTTGTGAGATGAGTGTTTTTCATTTTCATTCATGTAAAAACTTGTATGTAATATTCTTTTATTGGGGCACTTCCAGGTTGCGGAAGTTGTCACATTTTGTATATTATTTACTTTTCCGCATTAGTATAGACCCAAGGAGGGGAGCATAAGTAACCGGGTTCTAGGGTCCAGTGGGAGACCAACTCGAGGAATCGAGTCCTGGTCTCCTAATCCTAGAATTAGTAGGGTTGCTTGCCGCTCTCGTAGGGGTCTAGGGGTGTGGGATTGGCTATTCATCACGACCGTGGAATCCGTGTTTTATACTGGCTCGTATTGAAAACACGGATGTCCTAGTATATCCAATGTTTCATATGTTTCTTCTGCTGCAATATCTGTGATGTGATCATGTGATGTTCTCTGATAGATACAGTATATAGTATATATGATATATTATATAGACGTTACTTATGTTTTGCACCCGCACTAGCCCTGCCCTGCTCTGTCGTTAGTTACCTAACCTAACGGTGCACGAGGGGACATCCAGGCAAATGCGGATGGCATAAGTGTACGTCGTATTTATCTGTGATGTTTAGGTGACTTAAATGATGGGACTTCATTAATGTGATTAATGAAAGAAAAGAAACCTAAGATGTTGTAGAATCGAATTTTTAAATAAAACAAGTAGCTACAGTTCTTGCTTTGCACAGTGGTATATGTGATATATCCTGCACCTTATTCGATGAGGAAATGACCGAGATCCCTTCACCGGGAGTGACTCCTTTAGCAATAACTGGCAGATGCTACACACTCGGTTTGACTTTTGATTGCTTCTATAGTTTCTGCTTTGCACAGTGATATATATGATATATCCCGCACCTCATTCGACGAGGAAAGGGCCGACGATCCCTTCACCGGGAGTGACCCCTTTAGCAAAACTAGAAAAGCCTCAAAATCACTCCATTTCAAAACTTTATTTGATTCTACAACGATATCAAGTTCATTACGCAATAGGTTTTCAGAAAAACCTGTCGTAGCCCTCCGTCATTTCAGATAAGTTACATATAGTATTCGTGCTACATTTGTTGGCTTTCGTCAAGGTGTAGTGTGCGGTAGCTATGTGCTGTTTATCTGCTGCATATGATGCGACTGGATTAGGGTAGTCGTACGGCTTTGTTGGCTTTCGTCAAGGGTCGTGCGGGTGGGTTTAATTCAGTCAAGAAATGTACGGGTTGAACTTGACTAGCGGGCTGTGGTTTGTTGGCTTTCGTCAAGGTCATAGCACGCTAGGGGCAAAAGCATTATCGGGAATTTCAAGTGTTGAAATTTGCAATGAGATTGCATACCTTCTATGAGATAGTTGGATCCTGATACCCACTGCGAGTAAGAGTTACTCCTGGGAGAGTTTTACACACTACAATTAGCCGATCAAGTAGGTGTCTAGAAAGGTGTTAACGAGGTTACGCCTCTGGGAAAACGAGGTTTACTCTAATTAGGTCCGTGCGAAAGCACGGGAAACCTCCCTCAAAGTACCGACACTGGCCTGGCTGAAAGATCGACGAAGTTGTAGGGTGTAATTAATACCGGCTAGTCTTTCCTTTTAGGGTTTGAAGGAAGATTTGATAAAAACCAGTGGGAGCCATCCTGATTAGATAAGATAATAACCAATCTGATCTTGCACGAGCATACACTAAAGTGTTTTCTTCTCTCTCTCTCCAGGTAGCGACCATTTCATGCCTTAATCAAGATAATAATATGGATGTATTGACCGAACCCGCATGTTATACTGTGCTGGGGAACGTTGGTTCCGTTCTTTCCTATAAGAGTTATAGGACTGAACAGGATATAGGGGAATACCAGGATTCCCATGCCACCCGATTGAAGAAAGTACATATTGAAGCATTTTCTTCGGGTGTGTTCGTTACTGAGAACTGTTTCTCCATTTGCTCTACGTCCTGGGTATTGGATACCGGGTCAGGATCCCATATATGTAATCGGTTACATGGGCTTAGGAAATGGATAACCAGATCTACAAAGGTTGTAGCTTCTTATCTTTAGTTAAGTTGTTAACTAGTTTCGTATTTCGCCTAGAATTCTAGTCGACGATCCGTATTAGGGTTTCTCGGCACCCATAAAATTTGAAATTAGCATGGTTGATGCCTTGTGAGACTTCATTAGCGTGCCTAGGAACCCTACACACTGTTTACGAAGCCCTCTGGCTGTGTACTTACAGACCCTCTCTTCTAAATCATAATTTAGAAAAGCGGTCATGACACCCAACCACCAGATATCGTAGTCATGGTACATAGCAATGGCAAGTAGGATCCGGATGGACTTAAGCACAGCCACTGGAAAAGGTTTCATCATTATCCATGCTAGGTCGATGATGAAAACCTTTAACAACTCTAGCTTTGAAAGTCTCAACTTTTCCATCTACACCAAGTAATCTTCTTAAGATATACTTGCTCCTGACGGGGATTTAACCCTTCAGATATAGCAACCAAAGTCCATATTTTGTTGGTATACATGGATTCATCTCAGATCTCTTAGCATCCAGCCATTTTTATAGAGTCCCCACTCTTGATGGCCTACTCGAAACTAGTTGGGTCATCATCTCATGATGCAATCCTCGCTCCCACTGTCATCGAGAAACCGAAGTATCTCTCAGGCGGATGAGGAACCCTACCAGATCGGCGGAGAGGCTGAAGTTCGTTGGGGACTATTGAATCCTACGGTTCTACCAAATCATCAGCTGTAGTTTGTATAGCTGGAACTCCTTACAGTTCTACAGAACTGACTTTGCCTCGAGCATGTCCGGATTTTTCTTTTGGACATAGTCTGGACAACCTTAAATCTTAATTTGCTTAAGACATGGGCTCTTCCCATACCATATCTCATATGGAGTGGTAGGCACTGATTTTATTTGAACCTAATTCAATAGGTATGCAGCTTCTCAAGTGCATAATCCCCAAAAGGAAACAGGTAACTCAGTAGTTTCTCATCATAGAGCGCACCATATCGCATAGGGTGCGATTGCTCCGCCCCGATACACCGACGTACTGTGGTGTATTCAGAGGAGTAATGCTGAGAGAGAATCTCATTCTCCTTTAGAATAGTCCAAGAATTCCATGCACAAGTATTCTCCTCCCTGATCTCATCATAGGACATAACACTTATACCCGTTTTGGTTCTCTACTTCTGACTTATATTCTTTGAATTTCTTAAAATTTTCAGACATGTGTTTCAACAGGAACATGTGTCCGAATCTTGAGAGATCATCAGTGAATGTAAGGAAGTATAAAGAACCAGTCCTAGCATTTGTAGAGTGGGGACCTTCATACATCACTATGTATCAGTTCCAAGAGTTCACTAACTCTTTCTGTGTTTCAAGTAAACGGAGCTATGGTCATTTTATCTTTGTGACATGACTGGCAAGTTTCACAAGATGTAAATTCAAACTGATTTAAATATCCATCTAAATGTAACTTAGCTAGCTAGGTCACATTGATATGACCCAGTCTACAATGCCTCAAGAATGATTCGTTTATTTCTGAACTCTTCCTCTTGTGTGTGTTTTGTACGTTAAGAATTGTGGTTTGATTTAGATGTATATGCTTTTAGATAACGTGCCTGAACCAATCAACTTTTGATATAGGAAATGTTCAAAACATTATCCAACAATACAAAATTATATCCTTCTTTAATAAATAAAGAGATTGATATGATGTTGTATATCAGGTTCGGTATCTAATGACATTCGTTCAGAATCAATATATTTGGTAATACAGGGTGATAACTGCCAACACCTTGGCTACAACAATTGCACCTTTTTCAACTCTTGAAACTTATCACCCGTTCTCAGTACTCTACCTATCTGTAGCCCATGTAACAGATTACATATCTGGGATCCTGATCCGGTATCATATACCCAGTGTAGGATTGCTAGGCACACTAATGATGTCTCACAAGGCATCAACCATGCCAATTTCAAATTTTACATGTGCCGAGAAACCCTAATACGGATCGTTAACTAGAATTTTAGGCGAAACAAGCAACTAGTTAACAACTTAACTAAGTGAACGGAAATACAACCTTTGTAGATTCGGTTCTCCACCTCCATAGCTCCATGATGAAGTCTCCTTGCTGTCCAAATCAAATCCCGGGCTCTAGCTGTAAGTGCACGGCGGCGCCCCGGCCGTCAATCCGACGCCGGAATGCGGAAGCGGTGAATAACTAAAATTTTGCGGACTTTGCAAACCGGCACCACCGCGCACTAAACTCCGGATCGAACCATTAACTAGTCTAGTCCAACTACAAGAAAGGGAAGAGAAGTATACCGACGATCCAAGTCCTCCGGTCTTCTCATCATGGTCCCGATCTCCTGCAGAATGTCCCGTCTCCTCCTCGTCGCCGGAAGTGCACCACAACGCCTACTTTGTTTACGGGCTCCCACCTCAATGCCGAGGCAACTCGGGCACGAAGCCGGCTACTCGACGTGCCCAAGGTTCGCTGTAGAATATGTGTAAAAACTTGTGTCTCACTTTTGGGGTATTAGGAATTGCCTTTTGTGGAGGGATTGAGCTATGGAGTTGAACTAGGGAATTTTGGTGAAGCAAGAATGATATATGATGAACCAAAAGACCCCCACCAATTTGGACAGCCCCACCTCCAAGTGAATGGCCGGCCAATGCAAGTGAGAGGGTGAGTGAGAATGAGGGAGAGGTATGATAGATGAGAAAAACATCCAATAATACAAATGGAGAGAGAAAGAATGCTATCATGCCAAAAAGGAAATGATCACAATAATAAACCCACACTCAACCAACCTCACCCCTCATCATCATCAACCATCATGCCCACTAAAAGTCAAGCCATCATGAGAAGGAGAAGTCAATGATGGTGCTATAATCATGACATGAATATATGCAAAGACCCCCTCCACAAAAGTCTATTTGCAACAATGCAAATAAACCCTCCTCCACCAATCTTCGGCCAATGAACGGAACAAAGGGAATTGGCCGAAACGGAAAGCAAACTGGCAACTCCAGAAAACTGGTCCCGTAATAAATTACAGGATAACCCCGATACTGTGCATACACACCCGCATCTGTATTTCGACCGAAATACAAATGCAATGAGACAAAATCTCCACTGTACTATACTAGGATCCGGCTTATACCAAAACCGGCTAGTAATATCTGTTCGATCCTGATCCGTGCAATACCGCACGTATCTGATCGAACCCTGCCATATAACCATACGGCCTATAGTACAAACTGTCCGATCCTGATCCGTGCAATACCGCACGTATCTGATCGGACCTTGCCATATCTCCATACGGCCTCTACAACCTTTCGCCCGAAAGCTGAGTAACTGAAATGTGGGGGACTCTAAAGACTCGTCAACACCTTGGTTGTGGATTTAACCACTAGCACGTCAGAGGTATAAGCCAATACGTGACGGGCTACCAGGTACTGACCAAATGGGACGTCGATGAGGAAGCTTACCCCGACACCCAACTGAGCCTGTCAGTGACAATATCCGTGCAGTCCGGTCCGTTCGTCTATGAGTATCGCATGGCGGGCCTAGGGGGTTGGTAAAAGTCAGACCCCTAAAAGCGGTACAAGTCGTGTCGGAGTGTAGCCCAGAACACCCTGAGATACTACTGGAATACCTACCAGTAAATCTCCTTGCCTTGGCCAAGGACTTTGTGTAATGGCTCTCCTAGACACAGCACGACCTCACCCCCAATACCGGGAGAGACGAACCCCTGAAGATACGCTCACTGCCTCCATGTGGCTCGGGACTGTACCCAACTAAAACCTGTTTGCACGACTCCTTTGAGCCGTGGTAGGGTAGTAATCAAAGTACAGTGGGAACTCACACGAGACAAATGACGATCCCCAGGTCGATGAACTAACCTGCACACATGTCACCAGGGAACTGCCATCTGACGTCTGGTATATGACCAACTAGCATGTTCCCGGCGAGTCCTGTCCGGTGTACTCATAACCCAATGAGCACCTGTATACATCTTAGGTGATCCAACTGACACCAGTGGCTTGTGAGACCGGCCACCGCCCCTCGTCGGGGTCTCGACTGTATACACTAGTCTACTAATGGAGTATCGATGCCCAGTCTCGAAACTCCCACGACTAGGGACCTTTTAAGGATAAGCTTATAGACCCCCAGCTCCCACTTATATGATCGCCCTCATACTGCTGGTGGTCAAGCAAGAATCCTAGGGGCTCTATCAACGTGTAATAGCGACGTGTCATGTCACCTAAAGCAGTACACGATGATAAAGGTAAACCAGATAGCATACTATCATCTCGAGCAAGACTGTCCTACTGGGATAGGTCCTCCCTCAATCATTACAATCACGTACCTGTGACCTAATAATTGACTCTGAGGGCACTATCTCCAACAATCTCCCACTTGCACTCAAGGCTAATTATTGCGATGTCGCATACTCACAGCCCGTGTGATACCGAACACCCAACTCCTCTACTAGTCAGTCTCACAAAGCTCGTTTGCGGAACTATTGCGTTCGAGGAATAGCCTCAGTGAGTGGATCCGCTTAGTTGTTTCTTTCTATGTCTCTCTATATCTCAAGTTCGCGGAGAAAGCCATCTCCTGAAAAGAGCAATACCTGTCTCAGAATATGTCTGGATGTCTGATGGGACATAGCTCATAAATGAGCTCCAAATCCAAACTTCTTAGACTGTATCGTCAACTGAACTTAATCAGTATCCTGCGCGCCATGCCTCCCTCAGTATTGCCTTGGACCACCTGTCCAAAATACTGCCCCTCATCTGAAGGAAAATCTATAACTCTGACAACCTCCTTGTCGTCCATGTCACCTTGGAAGCCTGGAATGATAACTGTCTCCTGAATGAGGCTGTCGTTATCATATCCCTAGAACATCCACTTATGTTCTAAAACTGCTTCCGACTGTTTCTCCAGGATTGGATTAATGTCAACTTATTGCATCTAGTGCAAGAACAATGTCTGGTGTAGTACTTGACATCTCATGATTGACTCAATCGCCTGAGCAAGTGATCTGCCAATCATGCACATCCCTCTCCACTTTAGTCTGTAAGACACCTTTGGAGAGGGTGACTCCATTACCTGCAGGTACACTACCGTGCCAGGAGTCGTCCATCCTAAATACTCTTAGAACGCTGTCAAGTACCCTGATTGGGAAACCACCCAAATCTAGATCTAAGACCATAGATCTAGTAACCAGTATGTCTGATATAAAATCCATTTCCTTTGTGGAGAAACCACTGTGTGACGACCAAAGTATAACCGATCGTAGTGTAGGAGTTTCTTTTCCTACTCTGTGTATGTCATCCAAATACCAGGATATCACACCCTACTACCTTCTCAACAGATCCATCCACTATTCTGATGAAGTCAAACCCATGACTGTCACATCAGAAGTAGATGATCTATCTCCGCTACATCTGCTTTAGTCTATAAATAGACATAAGCTACTTGTCCACCAATGCTTCCGCTGCTCCCACTGACTACGACAACCCTCTGGCAGAGTCATATACACGTACACTTCTGAAGCGAGTTCAGAACGACGCTATACTCATCCTCCCGCCGGGTCTCGCAGCCTGGAACAACAGCAATGGTAATTGTGGGTAAACAAGAACTTCCCTGTCACCGTCCTTGAGACTACCGAAGTACCTCTCGGGTGCCTGAAGTTACCCACCTTATCTGCGGAGTGGCCAATGGAATGTCAATCCAGATTGAATCTTTAGGTTCCTTATCAAATCTTCAGTAATCGTTTGTGGTTCTGGAATCACTTCCAGTTCTACCATACTCCCACTACCGTTTTCTGAAAAAATCCATTTTTAATAAAACTGTGGCGAGTCTAGAACAATATCACTATTGTTCATCCAGATGGTAGAAAGTCAACCCGCGTCATAGCCTGGGTCAACCCACAAACAGCCATTACAGAAATGTGCCTTGAGTTGTCCAGTGTCTGGTTTTAAGCATAAGCCAGACAACTCCCCGTACCTTAACAATGTTAAGATATGAACTGTACTATATCCAATATAGAAACAGAGGCACAGATTTAATTGAACCAGATTCAAATCATGCAGCTATCCCCAGTGCATGTCATCTAAATGGAAGGAGGCCGATCAGCGTTACTCAACTTAGGAATACTTCCAATTATGAGTAACCTGAAAGAGAAGCAAGATCTCTTAATCATTACTATCAACTGAATACCATACACAAGTATCTACATCTTCGATCTCTTTGAAGAATCCCGATACTTGCTACACCTGGTTCTCTACTCTATTCAAATACCTATAACTCCTCAAAACTTAAACCCTGTGTTTCTACGAAACACATGTCTAAGAACTAGAGAAGTTAAAAGTAAACAGAATATAGTATGAGGACCAACCCCTCTGTCCTGATGGACCCTGGACAACATACAATACTTTGTATAAGTCCCTTGAGTCTGATAACTCATTCACTGTGTGTCGTAGGTTGAAAACTGTACTTATGGTTAAGAAGAATTACACCGCTGTTTAATGCTCCTTACCTAACCATCCACTGATATAGGTAAATGTCGTAGACATAATTTCAGAAAGGTATATCTCACTCTATGAAAATAGACGTACAGATATATCAATTTGAAATTGGTGCATAACAGCGGATATTCAAAACCAAATATTTGCCGACCGGCAAACAGCCCAGGTGACTTCCTCAAATATCACCGATTACAACGAATCCCGATATAATGAGGATGATCACCCAATTCCCAATAATTTACTCCCACTCATCATCTGTAAAACCATACAGATGTGAGAATCATACCTGGTAAATACATACCCTGGAGTAAGTATCTAATCGGGAAATCAGTTTTCCTTTAACATTACACAGTGAAACTGAAACATTGAAATGTCTCGATGGGGTATCCTGGTATTCCTAGTAATGCCTCTTCCAGATTCACGACTGTAACCGTATAGTTCTTTGTCACTTCTCCAAATCCCTTCATATGTCTTTAGTCTTTACCTTCTGCACACCCCTTTAGGCCAAATGGTTTTCTTCCTTCCCTACCGTTCGGCACCAGCCTATGGTTTGGAAGAAGACTATCCAATAAGCATATTGGGTGTACTGTCCCAATCCTAGGAACACTCGCAACACGAGAGAAGGTGAAGATAAAAGACACCTGAATGTACTTTATTCCTATTTCTCCTGAACCAGGATCCATCCCCGAACTGGAACAAGTTCCTTTCGAGTTCGTATATAACCATACGATGGAATATCCAAATAAACTGTGGATCTTCGTAGTGATACGGAGTGTCCTGGAGAAATACAAAGGTGATGTGGGAGTGGTAATGAAATATTTGGTTCGGTCGTGAATATCTGTTGCAATTTACTTTGCCCTCCTACTAATCCCTTGCTTTGTCTGAACTTAATACCTTCTGCACACCATCGTTATGCTAATTGGTTTTCTTCATTCCCTACCGGTCGGCACCTGCCTATGGTTTGGAAGAAGACGATCCAATTTGCGTAATAGGTGTGCTACCCCTAAACCAAGGAGTACTCGTAACCTGAGAGAGGGTAAAAGGAAAAGACAACTGAATAATCCTATCCGTTTTCTCCAGAACCGGAAACCATCCTCGAATAAATCTGTCGAGTTCGTATCTAACCATACGATGGTTTTGTCCAATGGAAGTGGACGTTCGTAGCAATACGGGGTGTCCCGGAGAAAAGGGTAAAAGTAGGAGTGGCAATGAGGTCTGCAACTCTGACAATCCAAAAGCCGGTGTTTAGAAGGTTCGGTCAACTTGGTCACTGAGTCAAAGTCTTAGGGTCGGGTCAATGGTCGCTGCCAAAGAGAGAGAGAAAAGAAACACTCAGCGTGCACTCTAACCTAGATCAGAATGGTTACCAATTTATCTAATCTGGAATCCTCCCACTGTACCTCAAATTCTCCTCCAAACCTGAAAGAAGAATTAGTCGGGATGTCCCGAGGAGTAAACTAACTCATCAGTGGGAATCGGGATCCAACTCTCATCGCATGACAACGTGACGGGATCCGCTCACGGTATCACACTCCAGAAGGTATGCGCATATCTGGCAAGTTTCAGTTCTTTTGAAACTCCCGACGTGATTTCTGCCCCATGCTCTTATGACCTTGACGAAGGTCAACAAATCATAAGTCACATGTCAAGTTCTACCCGTCATTCTCCAGGTTAATTTGAATCCACCCGTACAAGCCCTTGACGAAGGTCAACAAGGCTATACGACTGTCCCAAACCAACGCATCTATCTATGCAGCAGAAAGGTAACAAGCAGCTACCATACACTATGCCTTGACGAAGGTCAACAAACATAGCATGAATACTACGTGCTACCCGTCTGAAACGACGGAGGGCTACGAATGGTTTCTGGCGAAAACCTTTAATGTAAAGAACTTGATATCGTCGAAGGAACGAATAGCTTTTTAGAAATATAGTGACGAAAACCGTTGCTAAAGAGGTCACTCCCGGTGAAGGGATCTCGGCTCTTTCCCCGTGGAATGGGGTGCAGGATATTTCAACTGAATACCACGGTGCAAAGCAAAAGTAATCGGCTATAGTGAAGTCATTGCCCTGACGCAAACTTTTGTCCAAGGGGTCACTCCCGGTGAAGGGATCTCGGCCCTTGCCTCGTCGACTGAGGAGCAGGATATTCTAAATGAATACCGCGATGCAAAACAAAAGTGAACGTCCTTGCAACAACAGCTTTTTGAAAAAGTGTTCCAACAACATCAGATTAGGTTTGTTTTAACTTGCATTGATTCGAATCAATGCAGTCCCATCAATTGATCACACCACAAAGAACGAAAATATACTGATGTACGTATATGCCATCCGCATTCGCCACTGGGTCCCGTCATTACCCGTTAGGTTAGCTTACTAACGACAGAGCGGGAACTGGACTAGCGCGGATGCAAAACATATACAACATCTACTAATATATATACCAATATATTATATTTCGCTCAAGGCGTGAATAAAATGCAACATCACAGAAAATGAACAGCATCACAGAAACAATACAGATATCTGGGAACCCCGGGTTTCACAGAGCCGCTGAAACCCGACGTTCCCCTGGTCGTGTGGATAGCCTGTGCAATGAAAACCTAGACCCCTACGGGCGCGGCAAGTCACCCGCCAAAACCTGAAGCGAGGCAGCCCCCTTCAGCACCGTGAATGGACCACCCAGCACTTCACGGAATCCGGTAACTTGGGCACCCCTCCTGGGTCAAACCTGTACCCCCTACGAGTGCGGCGAATAGCCCGCCAATCCTAGAGTGAAGCCCCTTCCGTCTCAATGCCATGAGATGCGGGCTTGTTGCCCTCCAGAACCCGGCTATCCGTGCACCCCTCCGCGGGGCAATCCTAGTACAGAAAGTAAAATATACATACACCGGGTACATCGACCGCAACCAGGCCGTGCCCCAAAATAATAATACAAACAGGCAGTGACGGCAGTCCACATGTCGGACGCTCGCCCCGCAATATCAAATGTACATAATACAACCACAACTGTACTAGCATTGCATCCAGGCTATCCCCCACGACCGATCCGCAACATCACAGCAAAAACAGAACATCAACATGAAAGTCACGTTCGCAAATCCGTCTAACCGGGCTATAGCAGTTAGACCGGATTTACCGATCGAGTGACATTCACGGTCGCAGATATAATGTAAATACTGTGAAAAATGTGTTTAAAATTTTCCGATTGACCAAAAATCAACAAGTGGGCCCCCAAACAAAACTGTAGCAGTCACAGAAAACCTGGGCCCAATTTTAATATTCCAAAACCCCTAATTACACCCCTGAAGCCCACTGGAAAAAGATGGCCCACTGAACTCTCAAGACTGCGGCGGAACAGCGGCCCAATAGAAGGGTGGGGCCGCGGATCCGCGCTCTGTTTGAGAGATCAGAGTGTCGAATTTTCCCAGAGTTCTTAGAATCTCCTGCACATCATTCTGAGACCACCAGAAAAATTTTTAGACACCAAAAATTCTTAACAGAAAACTGATGTGAGGTAAAAATGAGTTTTTGGAATTTTGGTCGATCGGAACCGCAAAACACATCAAACGAAGCTAGACGAAGTTAATGGCGAGGCTCTGATACCACTGTAAGTGCACGGCGGCGCCCCGGCCGTCAATCCGACGCCGGAATGCGGAAGCGGTGAATAACTAAAATTTTGCGGACTTTGCAAACCGGCACCACCGCGCACTAAACTCCGGATCGAACCATTAACTAGTCTAGTCCAACTACAAGAAAGGGAAGAGAAGTATACCGACGATCCAAGTCCTCCGGTCTTCTCATCATGGTCCCGATCTCCTGCAGAATGTCCCGTCTCCTCCTCGTCGCCGGAAGTGCACCACAATGCCTACTTTGTTTACGGGCTCCCACCTCAATGCCGAGGCAACTCGGGCACGAAGCCGGCTACTCGACGTGCCCAAGGTTCGCTGTAGAATATGTGTAAAAACTTGTGTCTCACTTTTGGGGTATTAGGAATTGCCTTTTGTGGAGGGATTGAGCTATGGAGTTGAACTAGGGAATTTTGGTGAAGCAAGAATGATATATGATGAACCAAAAGACCCCCACCAATTTGGACAGCCCCACCTCCAAGTGAATGGCCGGCCAATGCAAGTGAGAGGGTGAATGAGAATGAGGGAGAGGTATGATAGATGAGAAAAACATCCAATAATACAAATGGAGAGAGAAAGAATGCTATCATGCCAAAAAGGAAATGATCACAATAATAAACCCACACTCAACCAACCTCACCCCTCATCATCATCAACCATCATGCCCACTAAAAGTCAAGCCATCATGTCATGATGGTGCTATAATCATGACATGAATATATGCAAAGACCCCCTCCACAAAAGTCTATTTGCAACAATGCAAATAAACCCTCCTCCACCAATCTTCGGCCAATGAACGGAACAAAGGGAATTGGCCGAAACGGAAAGCAAACTGGCAACTCCAGAAAACTGGTCCCGTAATAAATTACAGGATAACCCCGATACTGTGCATACACACCCGCATCTGTATTTCGACCGAAATACAAATGCAATGAGACAAAATCTCCACTGTACTATACTAGGATCCGGCTTATACCAAAACCGGCTAGTAATATCTGTTCGATCCTGATCCGTGCAATACCGCACGTATCTGATCGAACCCTGCCATATAACCATACGGCCTATAGTACAAACTGTCCGATCCTGATCCGTGCAATACCGCACGTATCTGATCGGACCTTGCCATATCTCCATACGGCCTCTACAACCTTTCGCCCGAAAGCTGAGTAACTGAAATGTGGGGGACTCTAAAGACTCATCAACACCTTGGTTGTGGATTTAACCACTAGCACGTCAGAGGTATAAGCCAATACGTGACGGGCTACCAGGTACTGACCAAATGGGACGTCGATGAGGAAGCTCACCCCGACACCCAACTGAGCCTGTCAGTGACAATATCCGTGCAGTCCGGTCCGTTCGTCTATGAGTATCGCATGGCGGGCCTAGGGGGTTGGTAAAAGTCAGACCCCCAAAAGCGGTACAAGTCGTGTCGGAGTGTAGCCCAGAACACCCTGAGATACTACTGGAATACCTACCAGTAAATCTCCTTGCCTTGGCCAAGGACTTTGTGTAATGGCTCTCCTAGACACAGCACGACCTCACCCCCAATACCGGGAGAGACGAACCCCTGAAGATACGCTCACTGCCTCCATGTGGCTCGGGACTGTACCCAACTAAAACCTGTTTGCACGACTCCTTTGAGCCGTGGTAGGGTAGTAATCAAAGTACAGTGGGAACTCACACGAGACAAATGACGATCCCCAGGTCGATGAACTAACCTGCACACATGTCACCAGGGAACTGCCATCTGACGTCTGGTATATGACCAACTAGCATGTTCCCGGCGAGTCCTGTCCGGTGTACTCATAACCCAATGAGCACCTGTATACATCTTAGGTGATCCAACTGACACCAGTGGCTTGTGAGACCGGCCACCGCCCCTCGTCGGGGTCTCGACTGTATACACTAGTCTACTAATGGAGTATCGATGCCCAGTCTCGAAACTCCCATGACTAGGGACCTTTTAAGGATAAGCTTATAGACCCCCAGCTCCCACTTATATGATCGCCCTCATACTGCTGGTGGTCAAGCAAGAATCCTAGGGGCTCTATCAACGTGTAATAGCGACGTGTCATGTCACCTAAAGCAGTACACGATGATAAAGGTAAACCAGATAGCATACTATCATCTCGAGCAAGACTGTCCTACTGGGATAGGTCCTCCCTCAATCATTACAATCACGTACCTGTGACCTAATAATTGACTCTGAGGGCACTATCTCCAACACTAGCGTCGGCTTCATCGGAGAAAAGGGCGGGCTAGGTCATCGACTACGATGCCGAAGATGATCTACGTCGAGGCATCACAAGATCAAGCTCCCACTTCACCAAGTCATGAAACTTATGAAGAAAACACCCTATACTACTTGGCAAGAGGTAGAGGATGAAGAAATAGGAGGTGGGTTCACTTTAGAATTGGATTTCTCACTCATTTCATCAAATCATCATTGATGGAATCAAGCTTCTTCATCTTGAAGAAGAAGAAGAAGAAGAAAGAATATGATAAGTCTTTTTTGAATAGAAAAGAAAATCAATCCTTATCATAATACAACCATGGTCAAGTGTAGAGAATCAACTAGGGTTAAGTGGAGTGGTTAGGGTTAAGCATGAGACAAAATGGTCACTTAGTCAAAACTTCATGAAGCTTCAAGATGCAAACAAAGAAAGCCACAATTTTCTCTTTAAGCCAATTATTTTCCAAAAAGAATAAATAAATAAATAAATGAATAAGAAAACAAAACCCTAACCATTTATATAACCATGGTTTAATCTTTACACAAACCCAAGTAAACATGTATCATCAAACATGATACAATCAAGTGCACAAAAGTATATCACATATACAACTTGTGCAATGCAAGTGAGAAAATCCATTTAAAGTGAACCAATACTAGTTAATGCAAAGTAATATATCAAATATATAATTATGCATTAAATCATTAAATCAACACTTGATTTAACGATCCGGTCATATCGCATATAACCGACTAATATCCAATGTATCGACTTATCGAATCAATCCTTGATTCGATAACTAGGTTATATTGCATACAACCATTCGATACATTCATCGCGAGAATGAAATACGGTATCACATACATGCATTATTCTCGGTCCCGCACATATCTCATATGCGCTCCTATTTCGTTTCGCTTGAGCCAGGAAACCTCTGTGTAGGACTCTAAAGACTCGTCAATACGCCGGCAGCAGGTGATGATCATATCAAACACCCACAAGCCGCAAGCGGTCTGCTAAACGTAACGGCCACCCGGGTATTGAGCGATCAGAAGATCGACGAGCAAGCCCGCTCACACTCCTGTGATTCCAACCAGAAACACTTACCGTACAGTCCGGTCTCATCGTCTGATATGTCGCATATCTTGTCTAGGGGTGCTAAACGTCAGACCCCAGTAGCTCGATAAGTCATGTCGATATGAGGTCTATAACAGTTCGAGAAACTACTGGTAACACTTACCAGTAAATCTCAGCAACCCTGGCCAGGGATTTCCGGTTATAGCCAATCGAACACAGCGCAACATCAACTCCCTATACCGGGAGAGACAAATCCCCTCCTATCGCTCATTGCCTCCATGTGATTCGGGACTGTACCCAAAAACCACCGTTTTGCACGACCTCTTGGACGTGGTAAGGTGGAAATCAAAGCACAGTGGGAACCACACAAGACTCTATGACGATCTTGGGTCAACAGACTACTCTGTACCAGTGTCACCAGAGAACTGCCATCTGACGTAAGGTATAATACCATCTGGGAGTTCTCGGCGAGTCCGTCCAGTGTACCCAGTCTCCACTGAGCACCCGTATATCATCTCTGATGTCAAACACCAATGGATATGGGATCATCCATCGCCCATCTGTATGGGTCGAGAAGGTATACGCTAGTCTACTCTGGTATATCGATGTCCCGTCTCGATACACCCACGACTAGGGACCTTGAAGGATGTACTTATGGACTACCATGTTCCCACTAGTATGATCCGCATCATAGTCCAAGTAGTCAAGTACACATCCTAAGGGCTTTACCAACATGTAACAGAGAGACAAACAGTATACACGTTAAGGTAAAGATCAACCAGATAGCATACTATCATGCCGAGCAAGAAAGTCCTCCCTATATATGTCCAAGCATCCTCTACAATATACATCCTATGTATAGTAATGGCCTCTAGGGCATAGATATAACTAACAATCTCCCACTTGCACTAGGGCCATCTGATAGCAGTGGTTGCAGTATCTCATACTCAACCATCCCATAAAAGTCTCTCTCTGGGAAAAGGCCTTTGTGAGTGGATCCGCCGTGTTGTCCTCTGAGTCTACTCTCCTAACCTCGATCACCCTGGAGATCATCTATCTCCATGATCAGGTGATGCTGCCTCAGAATATGTCTGGATCACTGATGGGACGGGCGTTCCTTGGCATAAGCCACAACTCCATTGTCTCACAATGGTAGGAACGAAGTTCATCTCATGAACTAATATACACCCAGACTGCCTCTTTGGTAGCATCTTAAGTAGCGATGTATCCAGCCTTTATCGTCTAGTATGCCACGGTATCTAGCTTGGAACTCTTCCAACATACCGTCCCTTTACTGAGGGTAAAGACAATGCCTGCGACTGATTTTCAGTCGTCCTTATCATTCTGGAACCCTTCCAGTGATTCTCCCCAGGATCGGTTGATACCATCTCACTACAACTAGTGAGAATCCTAACATCCAATTAGATCTATCTCATAGATCCAAAACCCAGGATTTAGGAGGTATCACTTTGATCCTATATGGAGAATCCTTGTGATAAGCGGAGATTGACCGAGCGTAGCATAGGAAACTCCTTCCTTATCAAGAGTATGTCATCCACGTACTCTACGAGAATCACCACCATACTCCCTACTACCTTTTTGTTTATACAAGGTTCATCTACCATTTTGATGATGTCAAACTCTTTGACTAATCCATCAAAACAGATGTTCTAACTCCGCGATGCCTGTTTTATCATATAAAACATCTTGCACATGTTTCCGCTGCTCCCACTGTCTACGAGGCCCTCTGGCTGTGTACTTATAGACGCTCTCTTCTAAAACATCATTTAGAAAAGCAGTCATGACACCCAACCGCCAGATATCATAGTCATGGTATGTAGCCGTGGCAAGTAGGATCTGAATGGACTTAAGCATAGCTCCTTAGAAAAGGTTTCATCATGATCCATACCTGGTTAATGATGCAAACCTTTAACTAGTCTAGCTTTGAAAGTCTCAACTTTTCCATGTACACCAAGTAATCTTCTCAAGATATACTTGCTCCTGATGGGGATTTAACCCTTCAGATATAGCAACCAAAGTCCATACTTTGTTGGTGTACATGGATTCCATCTCAGATCACTAAGCATCCAGCCATTCTTACAGAGTCCCACTCCTGATGGCCAGCTCGAAACTAGTTGGGTTATCATCTTATGATTCAATCCTCGCTCCCACTGTCCTAGAGAAACCGAAGTATCTCTCAGGTGGGTGAGGAACCTTACTTGATCGGCGGAGAGGCTGAGGTTCGTTGGTAACTATTGAATCCTTTGGTTCTACCAAATCATCTGCTGTTGTTCATATAGCTGGAACATTTCCAGTTCTACATAACAGACCTTGCCTCGAGCTTGTCCGGATTTTGCTTTTAGACATAGGCCGGACAGCCCCAAATTTTAACTAGCTTAAGACATGGGCTCTTCCCATACCATATCTCATATGGAGTGGTAGGCTGTGATCTGATTCGAACCCTATTCAATAGGTATGCAGCTTCTCAAGCGCATTACTCCCAAAAGGAAACAGGTAACTCAGTAGTACTCATCATAGAGCGCACCATATCGAATAGGGTGCAATTGCTCCGCCCCGATATACCATCGTGTTATGGTGTATACGGAGGAGTAATGCTGAGAGAGAATCTCATTCTCCTTTAGAATAGTCCAGGAATTCTGTGCTCAAGTATTCTCCTCCCTGATCTCATCATAGGACATAATACTTATACCCGTATTTTGGTTCTCTACTTCTAACTTATATTCCGTGAATATCTCAAAAGGTTCGGACTTGTGTTTCAACAGGAACATATGTCTGAATCTTGAGAGATCATCAAAGAATGTAATGAAGTACAAAGAACCAGTCCTGGCATGTGTAGACAGGGGATCTTACAAACATCATCATGTATCAGTCCCAAGAGTTCACTAACTCTTTCTCTGTTTCCAGTAAACGGAGCTATGGTCATTTTATCTTTGTGACATGACTGGCAAGTTTCACAAGATGTAAATTCAAACTGATTTAAATATGCATCTATATGTAACTTCAGCTAGTCGGGTCGCATTGATATGACCCAGTCTACAATACCTCAAGAAGAATTCGTTCATTTCTGAACTCTTCCTCTTGTGTGTGTTCTGTATACTAAGAACTGTAGTTTGATTTAGAACATCAATGCTTTTAGATAACGTGCCTGAACCGATCAACTTTTGATATAGGAAATGTTCAAAACATTACCCAACTATACAAAATTTCATCATTTCTTTACTGATAAAGAGAGTGATATGATTTTGTTTATCAGGTTTGGTATCTAATAACATTCGTTCAGAATCCATGTATTGGTAATACAGGGTAACAGTGACCAACAGACTTGGCTGCAACTTTTTCCCCATTTTCTGCCTCATGAAACTTATCACCCGTTCTCAGTTCTCTACCTTTCTGTAGCCCTATGTAACAGATTACATATCTGGGATCCTGATCTGGTATCACATACCCCGGACGTAAAGGATACTGAGAAACAGTTCTCTGTAATGAACGCACCCGAAGATGATGCATCATATGCACTTTCTTCGTTTGGGCGGTATAGGAATTCTGGTATTCCCCAATTTCCTGCTCTGTCTTATAACAATTATAAGTTGGAGCAGGACCAACGTTCCCCAGCTCAATATAACAAGTGGGTTCGGTCAATACTTCCGTATTATTATCTTGATTAAGGCGTGATATGGTCGCTACCTGGAGAGAGAGAGAAGAAAACACTCAGCGTGCGCTCTTGCAAGAATAGATTGGTTATTATTTTATCTAATCAGGATGGCTCCCACTGCTTTTTATCAAATCTTCCTTCAAACCCAAAAAGGAAAGACTAGCCGGGATTAATTACACACTACAAGTTCGCCAATCTTTCAGCCAGGCCAGTGTCGGTACTTTGAGGGAGGTCCCCCGTGCTTTCGCACGAACCTAATTAATGTAAACTTCGTTTTCCCAGAGGCTTAACCTCGTTGACACCTTTCTAGACACCTACTTAATCGGCTAATTGTAATGTGTAAAACTCTCCCAGGAGTAACTCTTACTCGCAGCGGGTATCGGGATCCAACTATCTCATAGAAGGTATGCAATCTCATTGCAAATTTCAACACTTGAAATTCCCGATAATATTTTTCCCCTGGCGTCCTATGACCTTGACGGAGGTCAACAAACCATAGGCTACTAGTTAAGTTCAACCCGTCATTTCTTGATTGAATTAAACCCACCCGCACGACCCTTGACGGAGGTCAACAAGGCCGCACGACTACCCTAATCCAATCTGCATCATATGCATAAGCAGATAAATACTAGTTAGCTACCGCACACTACGCCTTGACGGAGGTCAACAAACGTAGCACGAATACTAAGTAGGACTTATCTGAAAGGACGGAGGGCTACGACAGGTTTTTCTGAAAACCTATTGCGTAATGAACTTGATATCGTTGTAGAATCAAATGATTTTAAAATGGAGTGTTTTTGAAGCTTTTCTAGTTTTGCTAAAGGAGTCACTCCCGGTGAAGGGATCGTCGGTCCTTTCCTCGTCGAATGAGGTGCGGAATATATCATATATATCACTGTGCAAAGCAGAAACTATAGAAGCAATCAAAAACAAACCGAGTGTGTAGCATCTGCCAGTTATTGCTAAAGGAGTCACTCCCGGTGAAGGGATCTCGGTCCTTTCCTCATCGAATAAGGTGCAGGATATATCACATATACCTCTGTGCAAAGCAAGAACTGTAGCTACCTGTTTTATTTTTGAAATTCGATTCTACAACATCTTTAGGTTTCTTTTATTTCATTAATCACATTAATGAAGTCCCATCATTTAAGTACCTAAACATCACAGATAAATACGACGTACACTTATGCCATCCGCATTCGCCTCGATGTCCCCTCGTGCACCGTTAGGTTAGGTAAATAACGACAGAGCGGGGCAGGGCTAGTGCGGGTGTAAAACATAAGTAACGCCTATATAATATATCATATATACTATATACAGTATCTATCACAGAACATATCACATGATCACATCACAGATATCGCAGCAGAAGAATCATATAAAATATTGGATATACTAGGACGTCCGTGTTTTCAATACGAGCCAGTATAAAACACGGATTCCACGGTCGCGATGAATAGCCAAACCCACACCCCTAGACCCCCACGAGAGCGGCAAGCAACCCTACCAATTCTAGAGTTAGGAGACCCGGACTCGACTCCTCGAGTTGGTCTCCCACTAGACTCCAGAACCCGGTTACTTGTGCTCCCCTCCTTAGGTCTATCCTAGTGCGGAAAAGTAAATAATATACAAAGGGTGACATCTTCCGCAACCTGGAAGTGCCCCAATAAAAGAATATTACATACAAGTTTTTACATGAATGAAAATGAAAAACACTCATCTCACATAAAAACCCCCGGCTATTCAAACACGACTATCCAATATAACATATCCAGCAACACATAACATCACATGTCATCAACGTAAGTAAATATGCGCATCCCAATTGTCGTTGACATATAGCAACGAAACCGGCGATATCACATATTACACTTACGGTCGCAGAAAAGAAAGTGTAAAACTGCAACAGTTGGAATCTGCAACATCCTCAGACATCGCATGCCTGACCAAATGAATTCCTTAGACATCGCATGCCTAACAATTATAAACCCCGCATTTTAGTCTCTTTATCGAAAACACTTTTCAATATCAAGTCAGGTAATTCAATAAGATTCCCGACATCCTGATCGAATGCTCGTCGCAAACTTTAGTAGGCGGCCGCACCCCCGATACCGTCGACGAAGTGCACCAAGGCGGAACATCGCTGCCGCGAGCACCCGAACGGACGCTTTCGGCGACGAGGTTCTCCTACAGTCACTTGGTCGGGGCTATGGAGTGAGGCTGTCTATTAAGTTTACCCGCCGAGTATCCGCGTACGCTACGT
Organism: Agapanthus africanus; assembly: GCA_030015575.1. Lineage (NCBI taxonomy): Eukaryota > Viridiplantae > Streptophyta > Magnoliopsida > Asparagales > Amaryllidaceae > Agapanthus > Agapanthus africanus. Next base: position 461,274,539 of record CM057348.1, read on the forward strand.
GATTGCGACGGACTTTTGATCACATCAAAATTCCGTGGCAACCGATCAAGTGAGACTAAACTGCTATGTTTATAACATTCAAATCAGTTATCTCATAACTACTTGTGAATTCCAATTATTGTATCACATTCCGAGTAAATAGAAAATGTTAAATTTTCCGATCGAACAATCGAACACCCAAGTTTTCCCGAAACAGTTCAACTCATGAAGTAAGTTCAAAGACATTCACTTCGTGCCTCAGTACCAACGGTCCAGCCGTAGAAGGGTCAAGCCAACGCCTCACATGTGGCATGCCGTACTGCCCCAAACCCGAAGGTTCAAAGGGCAGTTCAAGACGGTCACATAATCGAGTTAAGGTTTGTTGTCTTCTACAGGGACCATCGTGTTACTTGCACTACTTAGAACGTCTTTAAACCTCGAAAAAATCCAACACTTGGAAATTTTCCGGCAGGGGAAAAGTTGGGTATTTATATCCGGTCGAACTTTTTAACATATTCAAAAATTATCCGGAAAGCCACATAGACAAAGTCTGATAATCCGATCGAATCTACGAACTCTCAATACAACCCAGAAAACTCAACTCTTGAGTTTAAATTAAAAATTTCCAGAAAATACAGCACCAAAATATATGAATTACTGTGCAAAGACCAACTGAAGAAAAGACAAAATGGCCGCGGAACCGCTGCATTAGCCATGCTAATGCCGCGGTTCCGCCGCGCTTTAAGGGAATCATGGGTACGGGCTTCACAGTAATTCTTACAATTCCCTGCTGAATTTTCTGCATATTTTTAATTCTCAAAAATCCACAATTTTCAAAAATGTACAGAGAGCAATTTTGGGTTTAGGGTTTCGGTTCGATCGGGTTTCTAACATCGTCTAAGCATCGCCTAAGGCTCTAGCTAGGCTCTGATACCACTGTAGGGTTGCTAGGCACACTAATGATGTCTCACAACGCATCAACCATGCCAATTTCAAATTTTACATGTGCCGAGAAACCCTAATACGGATCGTTAACTAGAATTTTAGGCGAAACAAGCAACTAGTGAACAACTTAACTAAGTGAACGGAAATACAACCTTTGTAGATCCGGTTCTCCACCTCCATAGCTCCATGATGAAGCCTCCTTGCTGTCCAAATCAAATCCCGGGCTCTAGCGTCGGCTTCATCGGAGAAAAGGGCGGGCTAGGTCATCGACTACGATGCCGAAGATGATCTACGTCGAGGCATCACAAGATCAAGCTCCCACTTCACCAAGTCATGAAACTTGTGAAGAAAACACCCTATACTACTTGGCAAGAGGTAGAGGATGAAGAAATAGGAGGTGGGTTCACTTTAGAATTGGATTTCTCACTCATTTCATCAAATCACCATTGATGGAATCAAGCTTCTTCATCTTGAAGAAGAAGAAGAAGAAAGAATATGATAAGTCTTTTTTGAATAGAAAAGAAAATCAATCCTTATCATAATACAACCATGGTCAAGTGTAGAGAATCAACTAGGGTTAAGTGGAGTGGTTAGGTTAAGCATGAGACAAAATGGTCACTTAGTCAAAGCTTCATGAAGCTTCAAGATGCGAACAAAGAAAGCCACCATTTTCTCTTTATGCCAATTATTTTCCAAAAAGAATAAATAAATAAATAAATGAATAAGAAAACAAAACCCTAACCATTCATATAACCATGGTTTAATCTTTACACAAACCCAAGTAAACATGTATCATCAAACATGATACAATCAAGTGCACAAAAGTATATCACATATACAACTTGTGCAATGCAAGTGAGAAAATCCATTTAAAGTGAACCAATACTAGTTAATGCAAAGTAATATATCAAATATATAATTATGCATTAAATCATTAAATCAACACTTGATTTAACGATCCGGTCATATCGCATATAACCGACTAATATCCAATGTATCGACTTATCGAATCAATCCTTGATTCGATAACTAGGTTATATCGCATACAACCATTCGATACATTCATCACGAGAATGAAATACGGTATCACATACACGCATTATTCTCGGTCCCGCACATATCTCATATGCGCTCCTATTTCGTTTCGCTTGAGCCAGGAAACCTCTGTGTAGGACTCTAAAGACTCGTCAATACGCCGGCAGCAGGTGATGATCATATCAAACACCCACAAGCCGCAAGCGGTCTGCTAAACGTAACGGCCACCCGGGTATTGAGCGATTAGAAGATCGACGAGCAAGCCCGCTCACACTCCTGTGAATCCAACCAGTAACACTTACCGTACAGTCCGGTCTCGTCGTCTGATATGTCGCATATCTTGCCTAGGGGTGGTAAACGTCTGACCCCAGTAGATCGATAAGTCGTGTCGATATGAGGTCTATAACAGTTCGAGAAACTACTAGTAACACTTACCAGTAAATCTCAGCAACCCTGGCCAGGTATTTCCGGTTATAGCCAATCGAACACAGCGCAACATCAACTCCCTATACCGGGAGAGACGAATCCCCTCCTATCGCTCATTGCTTCCATGTGATTCGGGACTGTACCCAAAAACCACCGTTTTGCACGCCCTCTTGGATATGGTAAGGTGGAAATCAAAGCACAGTGGGAACTACACAAGACTCTATGACGATCTCGGGCCAACAGACTACTCTGTACCAGTGTCACCAGAGAACTGCCATCTGACGTAAGGTATAATACCATCTGGGAGTTCTCGGCGAGTCCGTCCAGTGTACCCAGTCTCCACTGAGCACCCGTATATCATCTCTGATGTCAAACACCAATGGATATGGGATCATCCATCGCCCATCTGTATGGGTCGAGAAGGTATACGCTAGTCTACTCTGGTATATCGATGCCCCGTCTCGATACACCCACGACTAGGGACCTTGAAGGATGTACTTATGGACTACCATGTTCCTATTAGTATGATCCGCATCATAGTCCAAGTAGTCAAGTACACATCCTAAGGGCTTTACCAACATGTAACAGAGAGACAAACAATATACACGTTAAGGTAAAGATCAACCAGATAGCATACTATCATGTCGAGCAAGAAAGTCCTCCCTATATATGTCCAAGTATCCTCTACAATATACATCCTATGTATAGTAATGGCCTCTAGGGCATACATATAACTAACACCCAGGACGTAGAGGATACTGAGAAACAGTTCTTTGTAATAAACACACCCGAAAGAGATGCATCATCATGCATTTTCTTCTTTTAGGCGGCATGGGAATCCTGGTATTCCCCTATTTCCTGCTCGGTCTTATAACAATTATAAATTGGAGAGGGACCAACGTTCCTCAGCTCAGTATAACATGCGGGTTCAGTCAATACATCCATATTATTATCTTGATTAAGGCGTGACATGGTCGCTACCTGGAGAGAGTGAGAGAGAAGAAAACACTCTGCGTGCACTCTTGTAAGATTAGATTGGTTATATATTTTATTTAATCAGGATGGCTCCCACTGTTTCTATCAAATCTTCCTTCAAACCTTAAAAGGACAGACTAGGCGGGATTAATTACACCCTACAAGTTCACCAATCTTTCAGCCAGGCCAGTGTCGGTACTTTGAGGGAGGTTCCCCGTGCTTTCGCACGGACCTAATTAAAATAAACCTCGTTTTCCCAGGGGCGTAACCCCGTTGACACCTTTCTAGACACCTACTTGATCGGCTAATTGTAAAGTGCAAAACTCTCCTAGGAGTAACAATTACTCGCAGTGGATACCAGGATCCAACTATCTCATAGAAGGTATGCAATCTCATTGCAAATTTCAACACTTGAAACTCCCGATAATGGTTTTTACCCTTAGCACTTATGACCTTGACTATGATGAACATATCATAAGCACTAGTCAAGTTCTACCCGTCATTTCGTGATTAATTAGACCCACCCACATGACCTTGACTATGATCAACATATCATATCAGTGTCCTAACTAATCGCATCATATGCTGTTTTGGAAGACATCACTTAGCTACCGTACAATGCACCTTAACTATGATCAACATACGTAGCACGAATACTAAGTACTCTACTTCCTAAAATGACGGAGGGTTGCGGATGGTTTTTAAGAAAACCTTTAACGTTTTGAACTTGATCTCGTTGCAGAATTAAATGATTTTAAAATGGAGTGTTTTTTAGGCTTTTGCTAGTTTCGCTAAAGAGGTCACTCCCGGTGAAGAGATCTCGGCTCTTTCCTCGTCGAATGAGGTGCAGGATATTCACAATACCACTATGCAAAGCAAGAACTAGAAAAGCAGTCAAAAGACAAACCGAAGGTTGTAGCATCTGCTAATTATTGCTAAAGAGGTCACTCCCGGTGAAGGGAACTCGGCTCTTTCCTCGTCGAATGAGGTGCAGGATATTCTACAAGGAATACAACTATGCAAAGCAACAACTAGAGCTACCTAATTTTTTTTGAAATTCGATTCTACAACATCTTTTATGTTTATTTTCTTTCATTATTCTCATTAATGAATGTCCCATCATTTAAGTCACCTAAACATCACAGATAAATACAACGTACGCTTATGCCATCCGCATTCGCCACGAAGTCCCGTCGTGCACCGTTAGGTTAGGTAACTAACGACAGAGTAGGGCAGGGCTAGCGCGGGTGTAAAACATAAGCAACGTCTATATAATATATCATATATACTATATACAGTATCTATCTGAACATATCACATGATCACATCACAGATAACGCAGCAGAAAACAACAAATGAAATATTGGATACACTAGGATGTCCTTGTTTTATTTTGAGCCTATATAAAACACGGATTTCATGGTGGTGATGAATAGCCAAACCCACATCCCAAGACCCCTACGAAAGCGGCAAGCAACCCTACCAATTCTAGAATTAGGAGGCTCAGACTCGACTCCTCGAGATGGTCTCCCACTGGACCTTACTTGTGCTCCCCTCCTTAGGTCTATCCTAATGCGGAAAAGTAAATAATATACATCAACGGTGACATCTTCCTCAACCCGGAAGTACCCCAAATAAAAGAATATTACATACAAGTTTTTACATGAATGAAAATGAAAAAAACTCTCATCTCACATAAAAACCCCCGGCTATTCAAACACGACGATCCAATATAACATATCCAGCAACACATAACATCACATGTCATCAACGTAAGTAAATATGCGTATCCCAATTTTCGTTGACGTAGAGCAACGAAACCAGCGATACTCCACATATTACACTTATGGTCGCAGAAAAGACAATGAAAACTACAACAGTTGGAATCTGCAACAACCTTAGACATCGTATACCCGTAATATCTTATATTGCGGATTTCAAGCCTAACGAATGAATTCCTTAGACATCGCATGCCTAACAATCATAAACCCCGCATTTTAGTCTCGATATTGAAAACACTTTCCAATAATCAGTCGGGCAATTCAACAAGATTCCCGATATTCCGATCGAATGTTCGTCGGAAACTTTAGCACACGGCCGCACCCACCAATACCGACGACGAAGTGCACTTAGGCGGAACACCGCGGCCGCGAGCACCCGGACGGATGCTTTTTGGCAACGGAGTTCTCCTACAGTCACTTTGTCGGGGCTATGGGGTGTGGCTATCTAGTAATGTTACCCGGCGAGTATCCGAATACACAAAGTGATTGCGACGAACTTTTGATCGCATCAAAATCCCATGGCAACCAATCAAATGAGACTAAATTGCAAGATTTATAAAATTCAAATGTCGTTGATTCCAAGTATTGTATCACATTATATACTAGACAATGTTAAACGTTTCGAGAGAATCAACAAATCCCTACAACTCCCAATGAGCTCAACACTTGAGCGAAGTTAAAGTACCGAAAATGTGCCACAGTACCTACGATCCAGCCGTAGAAGGGTCAAACCAACGCCTCACCTATGACACCGCGGAACCACGGCAAACCCTAAGGTTCAAACCGCGGTTCCGAGGGCATAGAATCGAGTTAAGGTTTACGTTCTTCTAGAGGGTCCATTGAGTTACTTGCACGAACATTGAATATAATTAACTTAGAAAAGTTCCAACACTTGGAAATTTCAGAAGGGGTCATGGGGTGAAGTTTGAATTTCGTTCGATGTGTTAAACATGGTCTAGGTTACCAATACAATGCTAAAAAATCCGAATACAAAATACTCCGCAAAGAGTCCATATTACAATTATCATCACATGAAAATCTGGACTAAACAAACAATACCAGAAACCCCAGATCAAGATTTACAGAGCACTGGTGAAATACGATGACGAGGGGAGATATAAGGGTCGGCGTCGCCGGAATTTTTGCCTTGGTCGCCGGCTGAATCTGATCCCCCCTTCGTATTGCACCTGTGTTCTTATATCATCTTAAATACTACTCTGCAGTTGTTTAAATAATTTTCAGACCACTTTTTAAAAAATTTCCAGAGAGAAATTTCATGGGGTTTCCAAAATCATATTTTGCGAAGTTTTTCGGTTTCGTATTATCTTAGCATCGTCTAAGTTTCTAGTTAGGCTCTGATACCATGTTGGGATTTCTTAGCACCTAGCCTAGGGTTTGCAAGCATCACACATGCCACAACAAAAATTTTAGGGTGTGCTAAGCAATCTAACTAAAGATCATACTAGAAAACTAGGGTAACAAAAGTAGTAATCCAACATTACAAAGAGAAGTGAATAAAAATACAACCTTTGTAGATCCGGTCCTTCACTTCTAAAGCTCCGTGTTGACGTCCATTCGCTGCGATCATCGAGATCCCGGACTCTAGTAATGGTTTCCTTGGAGAAATGAACGGGCTATCTCGTTGACTTCGAGGACGAAGATGATTTACGTTGAGAAGACTCAAACTCAAGCTCTCTCTTCACTAGGTCAAGAATTTTGTGAAGAGAACACCCTAAACTAAATGGCAATTAGTAGAGGATGATGAGATAGGAAATGGGTTCACTTTAGATTTTGATTTCTCACTTTATTTCTTCACTTAGAAAAATCCTAGAGAGCTTTTCTTCTTGATGAAGAAGAAGAAGAAAGAATAATGAATAATGAAACTCAAGTGAAGATAATGATCAATTATGCAACCATGGGTGATATAATCATCCACTAACCTTTGTAGAGATATAACCATGGTTAATTATAATGGTTTGGTTAATAAATATCCTAATCAAGACAAAGTGAGTGGACTTTGTCAAAAATGCTTTAAGCTTCATGAAGCTTTGAGCTATGACAAAAGAAGCCACCATTTTGAATAATTAAGATAAATAAAAAACCTAAATTATAATTAGCATGGTGTATGTCACCCACCCACCCATGTTTGGATGTATCATCAAGCAAGATACAATCTAGTGCACAAACATATATCACATATACAATATGTGCACATCAAGTGAGAAAATCAATCTTAAGTGAACAAATACTAGTTAATGTAAAGTAATATATCAAATATATAATTATACATTAAATAATTAAATCAACACTTGATTTAATGATCCAGTCATATCGCATATAACCAACTAATATCTAGTGTATCAATATTTCGAATCAACACTTGATTCGGTAACCCGGCTATATCGCATATAACCGACCGATGATACAAATCACGAGAATAGAATACAGTATCACATACTTGTATTATTCTCGATCTCGCACATATCTCATACGCGCTCCTATTTCGTTTCGCTTGAACCAGGAAACCTCTGTGTAGGACTCTAAAGACTCGTCAATATGCCGGCAGTAGGTGGTGATCATATCAGCCACCCACAAGCCACAAGCGGTCTGCTAAACGTAACGGCCACCCGGGTATTGAGCGATCATAAGATCAACGAGCAAGCCTGCTCACACTCCCATGAATCCAATCAGTAACACTTACCGTACAGTCCGGTCTGTTCGTTTGATATGTCGCATATCTCGCCTAGGGGTGGTAAATGTCAGACCCCAGTAGCTTGATAAGTCATGCCAATATAAGGTCCATAACATTTGTGAAACTACTGATAACACGTACCAGTAAATCACAGCAACCCTGGCTAGGGATTTCCAGTTATGTCCAGTCGAGCATAGCGCAACATCAACCCCCAATACCGGGAGAGACGAATCCCCTCCTATCGCTCATTGCCTTCATTTGACTCGGGACTGTACCTAAAAACCACCTGTTTGCACGACTCAGTAGAGCCATGGTAGGGTGGAAATCAAAGCACAGTGGGAGACACATAAGACTCTATGACGATCTCGGGTCAACAGACTAAGCTGTACCAGTGTCACCAGAGAATTGCCATCTGACGTGAGGTATAATACCATCTGGGAGTTCTCGGCGAGTCCGTTCAGTGTACCCAGTCTCCACTGAGCACCCGCATACCATCTCTGATGTCAAACACCAATGGATATGGGATCATCCATCGCCCATCACATAGGTCGAGAAGATATACGCTAGTCTACTCTGGAATATCGATGCCCCGTCTCGACATTCCCACGACTAGGAATATTGAAGGATGTACTTATGGACTACCCAGGCCCCACTAGTATGATATGCACCATAGTCCTGGAAGTCGAGTACACATCATAAGGACTTTATTAACATGTAATAGAGAGACAATAAGTGTACTTGTTAAGATATAGAGCAACCAGATAGCGTACTATCATGTCGAGCAAGAAAGTCCTCCCTATATATGTCCCAGCATCCACTACAATATATATCTCATGTACAGTAATGGCCTCTAGGGCATACATATAACTAAAAGATTGTTAGTTATATGTATTCCTTAGAGGCCATTATTATACATATGATGTATATTATAATGGATGCTTGGACATATATAGGGAGGACTTTCTTGCTCGACATTATAGTATGCTATCTGGTTGCTCTTTATCTTAACATGTACACTTATTGTCTCTCTATTATATGTTGATAAAGCCCTTAGGATGAGTACTAGACTACCAGAATTATGATGCAGATCATACTAGTGGGGCAAGGGTAGTCGGTAGGTACATCCTTCAAATGTTCCTAGTCGTAGGAGTATCGAGACGGGGCATCGATATTCCATTGTAGACTAGCATATACGCTTCTCGACCCATATGATGGGTGATGGATGATCCCATATCCATTGGTGTTTGACATCAGAGATGGTATACGGGTGCTCAGTGGAGACTGGGTACACTATACGGACTCGCTGAGAACTCCTAGATCGTATTATACCTATCGTCAGATAGCAGTTCTCTGGTGACACCGGTACAGGTTAGTCTGTCGACCCGAGATCGTCATAGAGTCTTGTATGATTCCTACCGTGCTTTGATTTCCACCTTACCACGTTCAAGAGATCGTGCAAAACGGTGGTTTTTGGGTACAGTCCCGAGTAACATGGAGGCAATGAGCGATAGGAGGGGATTTCGTCTCTCCCGGTATTTGGGGTTGATGTTGCGCTATGCTCGATTGGCCATAACAGGAAATCCCTGGCTAGGGTTGCTGAGATTTACTGGTAAGTGTTATCAGTAGTTTCTCAAACTTTTATGAGCCTCACATCGGCATGACTTATCAGGCTATTGGGGTCTAACGTTATACTACCCCCAGGCTGTGATATGCGACATATCAGATGAATAGACCGGACTGTACGGTAGTGTTACTGATTGGATTCGCAGGTGTATGAGCAGGCTTTCTTGTTGATCTTCTGATCGCTCAATACCCGGGTGGCCGTTACGTTTAGCAGACCGCTTGCGGCTTGTGGATGACTGATATGATCACCACCTACTGCCGGCGTATTGACGAGTCATTAGAGTCCTACACAGAGGTTTCCTAGCTCAAGCGAAACGAAGTAGGAGCAAATATGTGATATGTGCGGGACTGAGATTAATACGATATATGATACCTTATTCTATTCTTGCGATATGTGATATCAGAAGGTTATATGTGATATAGCCGGGTTATCGGATTAAGTGTTGATTCGATAAATTGATACATATGATATTAGTCGGTTGTATATGATATAGCCGGATTATTAGATCAAGTGTTGATTTAATAATTTAATGTATAATTATATATTTGATATATTAATTTACATTAACTAATATTAGCTCACTTAAACATTTCTTTTTCTCACTTGTGTACACTTAGTATATATGTGATATATATTAATGTACATTTTTATGTCATGCTAAATGATACATGCTTCATGGGAGTGTGAGAATTACACCATGCTTATGATAATATAATTTTTTTTTTATTGATTTAAGAAATTCAAAATTTTGTCATGGCTAGAAGCTTGGAGAAGCTTGTTGAGCCCATTGACTTAGTCCACTAGTTTTGTTTTGCTTAAGATATTTATTAACATATCCATTATCCTTAGCCATAGTTAAGTCTCTACATGATTTAGTATATGATACAAACTCACCCATGGTTGCTATTCTCACCTCATGAGTTTCATTCTCATCTCCATTTCATCTTCTTCAACCTCAAGAGAAAGCTTTCTATCTTTTCTCAAGGTGATGAAATATTGTGATAAAAATAAATCTAAACTGAGAAAAATTCCTACTTTATCATCCTCTACTATACTAGCCATTTAGTTTATGGTATTTGCTTCACTAATTCCATATTAGTGAAGAGGTAGCTTGAGTTGGTGTCTCCTTGACGTAGATCATCTTCGTGTAGGGTTCCTAGGCACTCTAATGAGGTCTCACAAGGCATCAACCATGCCAATTCTAAATTTTACAAGTGCTGAGAAACCCTAATACGGATCGTTAACTAGAATTTTAGGCGAACCATGCAACTAGTTAACAATTTAACTAAGTGAACGGAAATACAACCTTTGTAGATCTGGTTCTCCACCTCCATAGCTCCATGATGAAGTCCCCTTGCTGTCCAAATCAAATCCCGGGCTCAAGCGTCGGCTTCATCGGAGAAATGGGCAGGCTAGGTCATCGACTACGATGCCGAAGATGATCTACGTCGAGGCATCACAAGATCAAGCTCCCACTTCACCAAGTCATGAAACTTGTGAAGAAAACACCCTATACTACTTGGCAAGAGGTAGAGGATGAAGAAATAGGAGGTGGGTTCACTTTAGAATTGGATTTCTCACTTAATTTCATCACTTCACCATTGATGGTGCAAGCTTTTCTTATTTTTAAAGATGAATATGATAAGTTAATGATAATTCAAAAGAAAAAATAATACTTATCATATATTTAACCATGGTCAAGTGTAGAGAATGAATCATGGTTCAGTGGAATGGTTAGGGTTAAGCAAGAGACAAAAATGGTGGACTAGTTCAAAGCTTCATGAATCTTCAATATACAAACAAAGAAAGCCACCATTTTCTCTTTATGCTTATTATTTTCCAAAAAGAATAAATAAATAAATAAATGAATAAGAAAAAAAAACCCTAACCATTCATATAACCATGGTTTAATCTTTACACAAACCCAAGTTAGCATGCATCATCAAACATGATACAAACTTGTGCACAAAAATATATCACATATACAATGTGCACAAACAAGTGAGAAAAACCATTTAAAGTGAACCAATACTAGTTAATGCAAAGTAATATATCAAATATATAATTATGCATTAAATCATTAAATCAACACTAGATTTAACAATCCGGTCATATCACATATAACCGACTAATATCAATAGTAACAACTTATCGAATCAACACTTGATCCGATAACCCGTCTATATCGCATATAACCGATCAATGTCACAAATCGCGAGAATCGAATACAGTATCACATACTGGTATTATTCTCGGTCCCGCACATATCTCATATGCGCTCCTATTTCGTTTCGCTTGAGCCAGGAAACCTCTGTGTAGGACTCTAAAGACTCGTCAATACGCCGGCAGCAGGTGATGATCATATCAAGCACCCACAAGCCGCAAGCGGTCTGCTAAACGTAAAGGTCACCCGGGTATTGAGCGATCAGAAGATCGATGAGCAAGCCCGCTCACACTCCTGTGAATCCAACCAGTAACACTTACCGTACAGTCCGGTCTGATCGTCCGATATGTCGCATATCTCGCCTAGGGGTGGTAAACGTCAGACCCCAATAGCTTGATAAGTCGTGTCGATATGAGGCCTATAATAGTTCGAGAAACTACTAGTAACACTTACCAGTAAATCTCAGCAACCCTGGCCAGGGATTTCTGGTTATAGCCAATCGAACACAGCGCAACATCAACTCCCTATACCGGGAGAGACGAATCCCCTCCTATCGCTCATTGCCTCCATGTGATTCGGGACTGTACCCAAAAGCCACCATTTTGCATGCCCTCTTGGATGTGGTAAGGTGGAAATCAAAGCACAGTGGGAATCACACAAGACTCTATGACGATCTCGGGTCTACAGACTAACCTGTACCAGTGTCACCAGAGAACTGCCATCTGACGTAAGGTATAATACCATCTGGGAGTTCTCGGCGTGTCCGTCCAGTGTACCCAGTCTCCACTGAGCACCCGTATATCATCTCTGATGTCAAACACCAATGGATATAGGATCATCCATCGCCCATCTGTATGGGTCGAGACGGTATACGCTAGTCTACTCTGGTATATCGATACCCCGTCTCGATACACCCACGACTAGGGACCTTGAAGGATGTACTTATGGACTAACATGTCCCCACTAGTATGATCTGCATCATAGTCTAGGTAGTCAAGTACACATCCTAAGGGCTTTACCAACATGTAACAGAGAGACAATCAGTGTACACGTTAAGGTAAAGAGTAACCAGATAGCATACTATCATGTGGAGCGAGAAAGTCCTCCCTATATATCTCCCAGCATCCGCTACAATATACATCCTATGTATAGTAATGGCCTCTAGGGCATACATATAACTAACAATCTCCCACTTGCACTAGGGCTATCTGATATCAGTGGTTGTAGTATCTCATACTCAACCATCCTATAAATGTCTCTCTCTGGGAATAGGCCTTTATGAGTGGATCCGCCGTGTTGTCCTCTGAGTCTACTCTCATAACCTTGATCCCCTGGAGATCAACCATCTCCACGATCAGGTGACACTGCCTTAGAATATATCTGGATCACTGATGGGACGGACGTTCCTTGGCATAAGCCACAACTCCATTATCACACAATGGGAGTAACTAAGTTCATCTCATGAACTAATATACACCCAGACAACCTCTTTGGTAGCATCTTAAGTAGCGATGTATCCAGCCTTAATCGTCTAGTATGTCACGGTATCTATCTTGGAACTCTTCCAACATACCGTCCCTTTACTGAGGGTAAAGACAATGCCTGTGACTGACATTCAGTCGTCTTTATCACCCTGGAACCCTTCCAGTGATTCTCCCCAGGATCGATTGATACCATCTCACTACATCTAGTGAGTATACTAACATCCAATTACATCTATCTCATAGATGAATACTTAGGATTTAAGAGGTATCATTTTGATCCTATATGGAGAATCCTTGTGATAAGCGGAGATTGACCGATCGTAGCATAGGAAACTCTTTTCTTATCAAGAGTATGTCATCCACGTACTCTATGAGGATCACTACCATACTCCCTACTACCTTCTTGTATATACAAGGTTCATCTACCATTTTGATGATGTCAAACTATTTGACTAACTCATCAAAACAGATGTTCCAACTCCGCGATACCTGCTTTATCACATAAAGCATCTTGCACACGTTTCTGCTGCTCCCACTGTCTACGAAGCCCTCTGGCTGTGTACTTATAGACGCTCTCTTCCAAAACATCATTTAGAAACGCAGTCATGACACCCAACCACCAGATATCGTAGTCATGGTATGTAGCCGTGGTAAGTAGGATCTCGATGGACTTAAGCATAGATCCTTAGAAAATGTTTCATCATGATCCATATCTGGTCAATGATACAAACCTTTAACAAGTCTAGCTTTGAAAGTCTCAACTTTTCCATGTACACCAAGTAATCTTCTCAAGATATACTTGCTCCTGATGGGGATTTAACCCTTCAGATATAGCAACCAAAGTCCATACTTTGTTGGTGTATAAGGATTCCATCTCAGATCGTTAAGCATCCAGCCATTCTTACAGAGTCCCACTCCTGATGGCCAGCTCGAAACTAGTTGGGTCATCATCTCATGATGCAATCCTCGCTCCCACTGTCATAGAGGAACCGAAGTATCTCTCAGGTGGGTGAGGAACCCTACTAGATCGGCGGAGAGGCTGAGGTTCGTTGGAATCTACTGAATCCTTTGGTTCTACCAAATCATCTGCTGTAGTTTATATAGCTGGAACCTTTCCAGTTGTACATAACAGAGCTTGCCTCGAGCTTGTCCGGATTTTGCCTTTAGACATAGGCCAGACAATCCCATATCTTAACCAACTTAAGATATGGGCTCTTCCCTTTCCATATCACATATGAAGCGGTAGGCAACTGTTTTGATTGGAACCCTATTCAATAGGTATGCAACTTCTCAAGTGCATAACTCCCAAAAGGAAATAGGTAACTCAGTAGTACTTATCATAGAGCACACCATATCACATAGGGTGCTATTGCTCCGCCCCGATACACCGACATGCTGTGGTGTATACGGAGGAGTAATGCTGAGAGAGAATCTCATTCTCCTTTAGAATAATCCAGGATTTTCGTGCTCAAGTATTCTCCTCCTTGATCACATCAAAGGACATAATACTTATACCCGTATTTTGGTTCTCTACTTCCAACTTATATTCTGTGAATATCTCAAAAGGTTCGGAACTGTGTTTCAACAGGAACATTTGTCTGAATCTTGAGAGATCATCAAAGAATGTAATGAAGTATAAAGAACCAATCCTGGCATGTGTAGACAGGGGACGATACATACATCATCATGTATCAGTCCCAAGAGTTTACTAACTCTTTCTCTGTTTCCAATAAACTGAGCTATGGCCATCTTATCTTTGTAACATGACTGGCAAGTTTCATAAGATGTAAATTCAAACTAATTTAAATATGCATCTAAATGTAACTTCAGCCAGTCGGGTCGCATTGATATGACCTAGTCTACAAAGCCACAAGAAGAATTCGTTCATTTCTGAACTCTTCCACTTGTGTGTGTTCTATATACTAGGAACTGTAGTTTGATTTAGAACGTCAATGCTTTTAGATAATGTGCCTGAACCGATCAACTTTTGATATAGGAAATGTTCAAAACATTATCCATACAATACAAAATTTTATCATTTCTTTACTAATAAAGAGACTGATATGATTTTGTATATCCGGTTCGGTATCTAATAGCATTTGTTCAGAATCAATGTATTGGTAATACAGGGTGACAGTGACCAACAGACTTGGCTGCAACTCTTGCCCCGTTTTCTATCTCATGAAACTTATCACCCGTTCTCAGTTTTTCTACCTTTTTGTAGCCCTATGTAACAGATTACATATCTGGGATCCTAATCCGGTATCAAATACCCTGGATGCAGAGGATACTGAAAAACAGTTCTTTGTAATGAACACACCCGAAGATGATGCATCTCATGCACTTTCTTCGTTTGGGCGGCACGGGAATTCTGGTAATCCCCAATTTCCTGCTCTGTCTTATAACAATTATAAGTTGGAGCGGGACTAACGTTCCCCAGCTCAGTATAACAAGCGGGTTCGGTCAATATCCGTATTATAATCTTGATTAAGGCGTGATATGGTCGCTACCTGGAGAGAGAGAGAAGAAAACACTCAGCGTGCGCTCTTGCAAGAATAGATTGGTTTTATTTTATCTAATCAGGATGGCTCCCACTGCTTTTTATCAAATCTTCCTTCAAACCCTAAAAGGAAAGACTAGCCGGGATTAATTACACACTACAAGTTCGCCAATCTTTCAGCCAGGCCAGTGTCGGTACTTTGAGGGAGGTCCCCCGTGCTTTCGCACGAACCTAATTAATGTAAACCTCGTTTTTCCAGAGGCGTAACCCCGTTGACACCTTTCTAGACACCTACTTGATCAAATAATTGTAATGTGTAAAACTCTCCCAGGAGTAACTCTTACTCGCAGCGGGTATCGGGATCCAACTATCTCATTGAAGGTATGCAATCTCATTGCAAATTTCAACACTTGAAATTCCCGATAATATTTTGCCCCTAGCATCTTATGACCTTGACGAAAGCCAATAAACCATAGGCTACTAGTCAAGTCCAACCCGTCATTTCTTGATTGAATTAAACCCACCCGCACGACCCTTGACGAAAGCCAACAAAGCCGCACGACTACCCTAATCCAATCGCATCATATGCAGCAGATAAGCAGCAGATAGCTACCGCACACTACACCTTGACGAAAGCCAACAAATGTAGCACGAATACTATATACAACTTATCTGAAATGACGGAGGGCTACGACAGGTTTTTCTGAAAACCTATTGCGTAATGAACTTGATATCGTTGTAGAATCAAATGATTTTAAAATGGAGTGCTTTTGAGGCTTTTCTAGTTTTGCTAAAGGAGTCACTCCCGGTGAAGGGATCGTCGGTCCTTTCCTCGTAGAATGAGGTGCGGGATATATCATATATATCACTGTGCAGAGCAAAAACTCTTAAAAGCAATCAAAAGACAAACCGAGTGTGTAGCATCTGCCAGTTATTGCTAAAGGAGTCACTCCCGGTGAAGGGATCTCGGTCCTTTCCTTATCGAATAAGGTGCAGGATATATCACATATACCGCTTTGCAAAGCAAGAACTGTAGCTACCTGTTTTATTTTTGAAATTCGATTCCACAACATCTTAGGTTTCTTTTATTTTCATTAATCACATTAAGGAAATCCCATCATTTATATACCTAAACATCACAGATAAATACGACGTACACTTATGCCATCCGCATTCGCCTCGATGTCCCCTCGTGCACCGTTAGGTTAGGTAACTAACGGCAGAGCGGGGCAGGGCTAGCACGGGTGTAAAACATAAGTAACGTCTATATAATATATCATATATACTATATTCAGTATCTATCACAGAACATCACATGATCACATCACAGATATCGCAGCAGAAGAAACATATGAAATATTGGATATACTAGGACGTCCGTGTTTTCAATACGAGCCAGTACAAAACACGGATTCCACGATCGTGATGAATAGCCAATCCCACACCCCTTGACCCCTACGAGAGCGGCAAGCAACCCTACCAATTCTAGGGTTAGGAGACCCGGACTCGACTCCTCGAGTTGGTCTCCCACTGGACCCCAGAACCCGGTTACTTGTGCTCCCCTCCTTGGGTCTATCCTAGTGCGGAAAAGTAAATAATATACAAACGGTGACATCTTCCGCAACCTGGAAGTGCCCCAATAAAAGAATATTACATACAAGTTTTTACATGAATGAAAATGAAAAACACTCATCTCACATAAAAAACCCCGGCTATTCAAACACGACGATCCAATATAACATATCCAGCAACACATAACATCACATGTCATCAACGTAAGTAAGTATGCATACACCGATTGTCGTCGACGTATAGCAACGGCAATCGGCAATACCACTACATACTACACTTACGGTCACTGAAAAGAAAGTGTAAAACTACAATAGTTGGAATCCGCAACCTCTTTAGACATCACATGCCTAATCAAATGAATTCCTTAGACATCGCATGCCTAACAATTATAAACCCCGCATTTTAGTCTCATTATCGAAAACACTTTTCAATATCAAGTCGGGCAATTCAACAAGATTCCCGACATCCTGATCGAATGCTCGTCGCAAACTTTAGTAAGCGGCCGCACCCCCGACGCCGTCGACGAAGTGCTCCAAGGCGGAACACCGCTGCTGCGAGCACCCTAACGGATGCTTTCGGCGACGGGGTTCTCCTACAGTCACTTGGTCGGGGTTATGGAGCGAGGCTATCTATTAAGTTTACCCGGCGAGTATCCGCGTACGCTACGTGATTGCGACGGACTTTTGATCACATCAAAATTCCGTGGCAACCGATCAAGTGAGACTAAACTGCTATGTTTATAACATTCATTCAGTTATCTCATAACTACTTGTGAATTCCAAATGTTGTATCTCATTCCAGATAAACAGAATATGTTAAACTTTTCGATCGAACAGTCAAACACCCGAGTTTTCCCGAAACAGCTCAACTCTTGAAATAAGTTTAAAAACATTCATTTCGTGCCTCAGTACCAACGGTCCAGCCGTAGAAGGGTCAAGCCAACGCCTCACATGTGGCACGCCGTACTGCCCCAAACCCGAAGGTTCTAAGGGCAGTTCAAGACGGTCACATAATCGAGTTAAGGTTTGTTGTCTTCTAGAGGGACCATCGCGTTACTTGCACTACTTAGAATGTCTTTAAACCTCGGAAAAATCCAACACTTGGAAATTTTCCGGCAGGGGAAAAATTGGGTATTTATATCCGGTCGAACTTTTTAACAAATTCTAAAATATCCGGAAAGCCACATAGACAAAGCTTGATAATCCGATCGAATCTACGAACTCCCAAAACACCCCAGAAAACTCAAATCTTGAGTGATATTTAAAAATACCCAGAGAACTCAGCACTGAATAAAGGAAGTTACTGTGCAAAAAAAGGAGGGTGACGTCACAATATGGCCGCGGAACCGCCGCAGAAGCTAGGCTTCTGCCGCGGTTCCGCCGCAGTCTGGAAGTATCTTTTGTCAAATTTTGAACCATAATTCTTATAATTCCCTGCTGAATTTTTTAAGGATTTTTAATCTGGAAAAAACCCAGTTTTGTAAAAATGTCCAGAGAGGGTGAAATTTTAGGGTTTCGGGTTCGTTCGGGTTTCAAACTTCGTCTACGCATCGCCTAAGGCTCTAGCTAGGCTCTGATACCACTGTAGGGTTCCTAGGCACTCTAATGAGGTCTCACAAGGCATCAACCATGCCAATTCTAAATTTTACAAGTGCCGAGAAACCCTAATACGGATCGTTAACTAGAATTTTAGGCGAACCATGCAACTAGTTAACAATTTAACTAAGTGAACGGAAATACAACCTTTGTAGATCCAGTTCTCCACCTCCATAGCTCCATGATGAAGTCCCCTTGCTGTCCAAATCAAATCCCAGGCTCAAGCGTCGGCTTCATCGGAGAAATGGGCGGGCTAAGTCATCGACTACGATGCCGAAGATGATCTACGTCGAGGCATCACAAGATCAAGCTCCCACTTCACCAAGTCATGAAACTTGTGAAGAAAACACCCTATACTACTTGGCAAGAGGTAGAGGATGAAGAAATAGGAGATGGGTTCACTTTAGAATTGGATTTCTCACTTAATTTCATCACTTCACCATTGATGGTGCAAGCTTTTCTTCTTTTTAAAGATGAAGAAGAAGAAGAAGATGAATATGATAAGTTAATGATAATTCTAAAGAAAAAATAATACTTATCATATATTTAACCATGGTCAAGTGTAGAGAATTAATCATGGTTAAGTGGAATGGTTAGGGTTAAGCATGAGACAAAAATGGTGGACTAGTTCAAAGCTTCATGAAGCTTCAATATACAAATAAAGAAAGCCACCATTTTCTCTTTATGCTTATTATTTTCCAAAAAGAATAAATAAATAAATAAATGAATAAGAAAACAAAACCCTAACCATTCATATAACCATGGTTTAATCTTTACACAAACCCAAGTTAGCATGCATCATCAAACATGATACAAACTTGTGCACAAAAATATATCACATATACAATGTGCACAAACAAGTGAGAAAAACCATTTAAAGTGAACCAATACTAGTTAATGCAAAGTAATATATCAAATATATAATTATGCATTAAATCATTAAATCAACACTTGATTTAACGATCCGGTCATATCACATATAACCGACTAATATCAATAGTAACAACTTATCGAATCAACACTTGATCCGATAACCCGGCTAAATCGCATATAACCGATCAATGTCACAAATCGTGAGAATCGAATACAGTATCACATACTGGTATTATTCTCGGTCCCGCACATATCTCATATGCACTCCTATTTCGTTTCGCTTGAGCCAGGAAACCTCTGTGTAGGACTCTAAAGACTCGTCAATACGCCGGCAGCAGGTGATGATCATATCAAGCACCCACAAGCCGCAAGTGGTCTGCTAAACGTAACGGCAACCCGGGTATTGAGCGATCAGAAGATCGATGAGCAAGCCCGCTCACACTCCTGTGAATCCAACCAGTAACACTTACCATACAGTCCGGTCTGATCGTCTGATATGTCGCATATCTCGCCTAGGGGTGGTAAACGTCAGACCCCAATATCTTGATAAGTCGTGTCGATATGAGGCCTATAACAGTTCGAGACACTACTGGTAACACTTACCAGTAAATCTCAGCAACCCTGGCCAGGGATTTCTGGTTATAGCCAATCGAACACAGCGCAACATCAACTCCCTATACCGGGAGAGACGAATCCCCTCCTATCGCTCATTGCCTCCATGTGATTCGGGACTGTACCCAAAAGCCACCGTTTTTGCATGCCCTCTTGGACGTGGTAAGGTGGAAATCAAAGCACAGTGGGAATCACACAAGACTCTATGACGATCTCGGGTCTACAGACTAACCTGTACCAGTGTCACCAAAGAACTGCCATCTGACGTAAGGTATAATACCATCTGGGAGTTCTCGGCGAGTCCGTCCAGTGTACCCAGTCTCCACTGAGCACCCGTATATCATCTCTGATGTTAAACACCAATGGATATGGGATCATCCATCGCCCATCTGTATGGGTCGAGAAGGTATACGCTAGTCTACTCTGGTATATCGATGCCCCGTCTCGATACACCCACGACTAGGGACCTTGAAGGATGTACTTATGGACTACCATGTCCCCACTAGTATGATCTGCATCATAGTCCAGGTAGTCAAGTACACATCCTAAGGGCTTTACCAACATGTAACAGAGAGACAATCAGTGTACACGTTAAGGTAAAGAGTAACCAGATAGCGTACTATCATGTGGAGCGAGAAAGTCCTCCCTATATACATCCCAGCATCCGCTACAATATACATCCTATGTATTGTAATGGCCTCTAGGGCATACATATAACTAACACTTCGGCCACGAAGACTTCAAACAAGCTTGTTCCTTTCATCTTGTGGAGCCTTTCTAGATTCCGGGAGTTCACTACTTGGAGCGAAGGTACTACTACACGGAGCTATTGAAGTGAAGGACCGGTCTACAAAGGTTGTATTCCTTGTTCACTTAGATGTAAATATGTTTACATGTAGTATTGTCTAATTTTCTAGTTAAGATTCTAGGGTTAGGGTTATGTAGGATGGCGATTTTTTAAAAAACGGCATGGGCGATACCTCCCGAAACCTTGTTGTCGTGCTAGGTAACCCAACAGAAAGATGGCTAAGTCTATGTCAACCATGCAACCAAAATATCTCATCCATTTTCAATAAACAAATGAGTGCCATACCTCTCTACATACTTCAACCATGCTCATGCCATCTCACTTCTCCACCTCATTTCCAAAGTAATTTTCTAAAAAGGAAAATCATATAATGAGGTGTCAATCTTCTAGAAGTAATTCCGTATAAATACGGAATACAACCTGGTACACGTATCGAAATATATATGCGTGTATACGTATAAAAATACGAATAGCGAAGAGAGAAAATGAATAGTGAACAATAATACCAGAATACATACATACATACATACATACATACATATATATATATATATATATATAAATTATTAAATCAAAACCTAATTTAATAGACCGGCTTAATCCTAAGCCGCTAGTATTATCAACCGTCCAATTAAAGTCTATGTAGTCTGTACACATATTTAATCGGACACCTGTATGTACCAACATACGTCATCTACACCATATCGCCTGAACCGTGAAAACCCTCCGTGTGAGACTCTAAAGACTCGTCAATACGTTGGCAGTGGGTTTAATCACAAGCATGTCAGCGAAACTAGCTGCACGTAACGGCTACTCAGGTATTGAGCGAAAGGAAGGCTGACGAGAAAACTTATCCGAACCCATATTGAGCCTGTCCATGGCAATCTCCATAGAGTCTGGTCTGTTCGTCTAAGAGTATCGCATATCGTGTCTAGGGGGAGGATAAAGTCAGACCCATAATAACGCGACATTTCGTGTCGGTATGAAGCCCATCACCCACTGAGAAACTACTGATCCAAATCAGTAATTCTCGACTACCTTGGCCAAGGATTTCTACTGTTGGCCACCCGTTCACAACACGACATCAACCCCCAATACCGGGAGAGACGAATCCCCGACGATCCGCTCACTGCCTCCATGTGGCTCAGGACTGTACTCAACTAAAACCTGTTTGCATGAATTCTTTGAGCCGTGGTAGGGTAGTAATCAAAGCATAATAGGAACTCACACGAGAAAAATGACGATCTTAGGTCGACAGACTAATCTGTACTCATGTCACCTGGGAACTGATATCTGATAATAGGTATAATACCAACTAGCATGTTTCCGGTGAGTCCTTCCAGTGTACTCATAACCCAATGAGCACCTGTATACTATCTTAGGTGACTAACTGACACCAATAGTTTGTGAGACCGGCTACTGCCCCTCCTTAGGGTCTCGATAAGTATACACTAGTCTACTCCGGAGTATCGATGCCCAGTCTCGATACTCCCACGACTAGGGACAGTTAAGGATGTGCTTATAGACCACCCAGCTCCCACGTATATGATCGCTATCATAATGCTGTTAGTCAAGCAAAAATCCTATGGGCTCTATCAACATATAATAGTGATCTGTAATGCCACCTAATGCTGTACATGATGATAAAGACAAACCTGATAGCGTACTATCATCTCGAGTAAGACTGTTCTCCCCGTATAAGTCCTCCCTCAATCATCACAATCGCGTGCCTGCGATCACAATAATTGATTTGAGGGCACTATAGCCAACAATCTCCCACTTTCACTTAAGGCTAATTATTGCAGTGCCGCATACTCACAGCCCGCGTGATACCGAACACCCAACTTCTCTGCTAATCAGTCTCACAAAGCTCGTTTGCGAAACTATTGCGTTCAAGAAATAGCTTTAGTGAGCGGATTCACTCCAATGTTTCTTTTTTTATCTCCCTATATCTCAACTTCGCGGAGAATGACTATCTCCTGAAATGAGCGATACTTGTTTTAGAATTTGTTTGGATATCTGATGGGACCCTGTTCACAAATGAACTCTAAATCAAACAAACTTCTTAGACTGTATCATTTAATGAATTTAATCAGTATCCTGCGCCATGTCCTCCTCAGTATCTGCTTGGACCACCTGTCCAACATACTGTCCCTTAAAAGAGGGAAAACTAAAACTCTGACAGTCACTCTGTCATCCAGGTCACCTTGGAAGCCTAAAATGATAACCGCCTCCCGAAGGAGGCTGCCGTTATCATATACCAAAAACATCCACTTATGTTCACAACTGCTTCCCAACGTTTCTTCAGGATTGGATTAATATATGTTTATTGCAGCCAGTGCAAAAACAATATCTGGTGTGGTACTTGACATCTCATGGTTGACTCAATTGCCTAAGCAAGTGACATGTCATTTATGCAAATAGCTCTCCTCTTCAGTCTAGAAGACATCTCTTTAGAGAGGGTGACTCCATCACCTGCAGGTACACCACCACGCCAGAAGTCATCCATTCTAAAACACTTTAGAATAGTGTTAAGTACCCGTATTGGGATTCTTCCCAAATCTAGATCTAAAACCATAGATCTAGTGGCCAGAATCCCTGACATTTTATCCAGATCCTATATGGAGAAAACACTTTGTGACAACCACAGTATAACCGATCTTAGTATAGGAATATTACTTCCTATAAAGAGCATGTCATCCAAAAACCAGGACATGACTCCCCACTACCTTCTTAGCAGGTCCATCTGTTGTTCTCATGAAGTCAAACTCTGACTGTCACATCAAAACTAGACGATCTATCTCCGCTATACCTTCTTTAGTCTATAAATAGACATAAGCTACTTACCCACTACGTTTCCGCTGCTCCCACTGACTACAACAACCTTCTGGCAGAGTCATATACACGTGCACTTCTAAAGCTAATTTAGAACGACGTTATATTCTTCCTCCTTCCAGATCTCATAGTCTAGAACAGTAGTAGTGGCAAGTTTGGGTAATCAAGAACCTTCCTGTCACCGTCTTTGAGGAGACCGAAGTACCTCTCGGGTGCCTGAGGTTACCCACCAAATCTGCGGAGTGGCTAATGGATCGTCGAAACCAATTGAATCATTAGGTTCTACTAAATTTTCAATAATCTTTTGTGGTTCTGGAATCACTTCCAGTTCTACCATACTCCCACTAATGTTTTCTGAAAAGAATTCATTTTATTAAAACCGTGGCGAGTCAAGAACAATATAACTATTGATCTTCCAGATGGTAGAATGTTAACCCTCGTCAAAGCCCGGGATAACCCACAAACTGCCCTTACTGAAACGTGCTTAGAGTTTGTCCAGATTTTGGTTTAAAGCATCAGCCGGACAACTCCATATACCTTAACATCGTTAAGATATGAATCCATTCTATATATCCAATATAGAAACAAAGACATTAATTTAATTGGAACCAGATTCAAAAATATGCAGCTGTTTTCAGTGCATATCAACTAAATGGAAGCAGGCCAAGCAGCATTACTCATCAAAGAGCGTACCCACGGATGAGTAACCTGAAAGAGAAGCTAGTTCTTAAAACTATTACTTACAAAGGAATACCTAACACAAATATCTACATCTTCGATCACCTTGAAGACTCTCGATACTTGCAACAAATGGTTTTTTACTTTATTCTTATACCTATAACTTCTCAAAATTTGGACCCTGTATTTCAACGCAATACTTGTCTAAAACTAGAGAAGTCATGAGTAAACAGAATATGGTACGAGTACCAACACCTTTGTCCTAACAGACACCGGACAACATACAATACTCTGTATAAGTCCACTGATTTTAATAACTCAAAAAATGTGCGTCGTAGGTTGAAAACTGTGATATGGTTAAGAAGAATTACACCGCTGTTGAATGCACCTTACTTAACCATCAACTGATACAGGAAAATGTTATAGAGATAATTTCAAAAAGTTATATCTCACTTTATAAAATAAAGGTACAAATATATCAGTTTGAAATTGGTACATAACGACTGATATTCAAAACCAAATATTTGCCATCAGGCAAAACCCAGGTGATTTCCTCAAATATCACCAATTACAAAGAATTCCAATATATAAAGGATCTAATCACTCAATTCCCAATATTTTACTCCCATTCAGCATCTGTAATGCCATACAGATGTGAGAATCAAATCTGGTAATACATACCCTGGAGTCAGAATCTAATTGGGAAAGCAGTTTTCAATTAAGACTGCACATTGAAACTGAAACATGAAAATGTTTCGAAGGGATAGCCGTGTATTCCTAGTAATGCTTCTTCCACTATCCAGATTCATGACAGTAACCGTACATTTCCTTGCCCTCACTCCAATCCCTTTTCATGTCTTTACTTATTACCTTCTGTACACCACACTTAGGCTAATTGGTTTTCTTCCTTTCTCACCCTTCGGCACCAACTTAAGGTTTGGAAAAAGACTATCCAATAAGCGCAATAGGTGTACTCTCCAAATAACAGGAGCCCTCGCAACCTGTGAGAAGGTAAAGAGAAAAGAAAACTGAATAATTCTTATTCTATTTCTTCAGAACCAGAAACCATTCTCGAACTGGAACAAGTTCCTTCAAGTTCGTATGTAAATATATGATGGAAATATCCAAGCAATATGTGGATCTTCGTAGTGATACAGAATGTTATGGAGAAATGCAAAGGTAAAAGTAAGAGTGGCGATGGTATATGTAGGGTTCCTAGGCACTCTAATGTGGTCTCACAAGGCATCAACCATGCCAATTTCAAATTTTACAAGTGCCGAGAAACCCTAATACGGATCGTTGACTAGATATTTAGGCGAAACAAGCAACTAGTTAACAACTTAACTAAGGGGTGAACGGAAATACAACCTTTGTAGATCCGGTCCTCCACCTCCATAGCTCCGTGATGATGTCTCCTCGCTGCGATCATCAGATCCCGGACTCTAGCGTCGGCTTCATCGGAGAAATGGGCGGGCTAGGTCGTCGACTTCGATGCCGAAGATGATCTACGTCGAGGCAACACAAGATCAAGCTCCAACTTCACCAAGCTATGAAACTTGTGAAGAAAACACCCTATACTACTTGGCAAGAGGTAGAGGATGAAGAAATAGGAAGTGGGTTCACTTTAGAATTGGATTTCTCACTCTTTTCATCAAATCACCATTGATGGTTGCAAGCTTTTTCTTTTTAAAGAAGAAGAAGAAGAAGATGATAGAATGAAAGAATACCATAAGTCTTTTTTAAAAAGAAAATCAAAATGAATACTTATCATATCCTAACCTTGGTTAGGTGTAGAGAATTTACCATGGTTAATTTTAATGGTTAGGGTTAAGAATGAGACAAGAATGGTGGACTTGTTCAAAGCTTCATGAAGCTTCAACAAGCAAACAAAGAAAGCCACCATATCATATTCTTTTCCAAAATAAATAAATAAATAAATAAGTAAGTAAATAATCAAAACCCTAACCATTCATATAACCATGGTTTAATTCTTTACACTAACCCAAGTGAGCATGTATCATCAAACATGATACAAACAAGTGCACAAAAGTATATCACATATACAACTTGTGTACATCAAGTGAGAAAATCCATTTAAAGTGAACCAATACAAGTTAATGCAAAGTAATATATCAAATATATATAATTATACATTAAATCATTAAATCAACACTTGATTCAATGATCCGGTCATGTCGCATATAACCGACTAGTATCTAATGTATCGACTTATCGAATCAATCCTTGATTCGATAACTAGGTTATATCGCATACAACCATTCGATACATTCATCACGAGAATAGAATACGGTATCACATACACGCATTATTCTCGGTCCCACACATCTCATATGCGCTCCTATTTCGTTTCGCTTGAGCCCGGAAACCTCTGTGTAGGACTCTAAAGACTCGTCAATACGCCGGCAGCAGATGATGATCATATCAAACACCCACAAGCCACAAGCGGTCTGCTAAACGTAACGGCCTCCCGGGTATTGAGCGATCAGAAGATCGACGAGCAAGCCCGCTCACACTCCTGTGAATCCAACCAGTAACACTTACCGTACAGTCCGGTCTGTTCGTATGATATGTCGTATATCTCGTCTAGGGGTGGTAAACGTCAGACCCCAACAGCTCGATAAGTCGTGTCGATATGAGGTCTATAACAGTTCGAGAAACTACTGGTAACACTTACCAGTAAATCTTAGCAACCCTGGCCAGGGATTTCCGGTTATAGCCAATCGAACACAGCGCAACATCAACTCCCTATACCGGGAGAGACGAATCCCCTCCTATCGCTCATTGCCTCCATGTGATTCGGGACTGTACCCAAAAGCCACCATTTTGCACGCCCTCTTGGACATGGTAAGGTGGAAATCAAAGCACTGTGGGAACCACACAAGACTCTATGACGATCTCGGGTCAACAGACTACTCTGTACCAGTGTCACCAGAGAACTGCCATCTGACGTAAGGTATAATACCATCTGGGAGTTCTCGGCGAGTCCGTCCAGTGTACCCAGTCTCCACTGAGCACCCGTATATCATCTCTGATGTCAAACACCAATGGATATGGGATCATCCATTGCCCATCTGTATGGGTCGAGAAGGTATACGCTAGTCTACTCTGGTATATCGATGCCCCGTCTCGATATACCTACGACTTGGGACCTTGAAGGATGTACTTTTGGACTACCCTGTCCCTACTAGTATGATCCGCATCATAGTCCAGGTAGTCAAGTACACATCCTAAGGGCTTTACCAACATGTAACAGAGAGACAATCAGTGTACACGTTAAGGTAAAGAGCAACCTGATAGCATACTATCATGTCGAGCAAGAAAGTCCTCTCTATATATGTCCAAGCATCCACTACAATATACATCCTATGTATAGTAATGGCCTCTAGGGCATACATATAACTAACAATCTCCCACTTGCACTAGGGCCATCTGATAGCAGTGGTTGTAGTATCTCATACTCAACCATCCCTTAAAAGTCTCTCTCTAGGAAAAGGCCTTTGTTAGTGGATCCGCCGTGTTGTCCTCTGAGTCTACTCTCCTAACCTTGATCCCCTAGGAGATCAACCATCTCCATGATCAGGTGACACTGCCTTAGAATATGTCTGGATCACTGATGGGACCGGCGTTTCTTGGCATAGGCCACAACTCCATTGTCTCACAATGGTTGGAACGTAGTTCATCTCATGAACCAATATACACCCAAACATCCTCTTTGGTAGCATCTTATGTAGCGATGTATCTTGTCTATAATCGTCTAGTATGCCACGGTATCTAGCTTGGAACTCTTCCAACATACCGTCCCTTTACTAAGGGTAAAGACAATGCCTGTGACCGACATTCAGTCGTCCTTATCACTCTGGAACCTTTCCAGTGATTCTCCCCAGAATCAATTGATACCATCTCACTACAACTAGTGAGAATCCTAACATCCATTTAGATCTATCTCATAGATCCAAAATCCAGGATTTAGGAGGTATCATTTTGATCCTATATGGAGAATCATTGTGATAAGCGGAGATTGACCGAGCGTAGCATAGGAAACTCCTTTCTTATCAAGAGTATGTCATCCACGTACTCTACGAGGATCACCACCATACTCCCTACTAACTTTTTGTATATACAAGGTTCATCTACCATTTTGATGATGTCAAACTCTTTGATTAACACATCAAAACAGATGTTCCAACTCCGCGATGTCTGCTTTATCCTATAAAGCATCTTGTACACGTTTCCGCTGCTCCCACTGTCTACGAAGCCCTCTGGTTGTGTACTTATAGACGCCCTCTTCTAAAACATCATTTTTAAAGCTGTCATGACACCCAACCACCAGATATCGTAGTTATGGTATGTAGCCGTGGCAAGTAGGATCTGGATGGACTTAAACATAGATCCTTAGAAAAGGTTTCAACATAATCCATAACTGGTTGATGACAAAAACCTTTAACAAGTCTAGTTTTGAAAGTCTCAACTTTTCCATCTACACCAAGTAATCTTCTCAAGATATACTTGCTCCTGATGGGGATTTAACCCTTCAGATATAGCAACTAAAGTCCATACTTTGTTGGTGTACATGGATTCCATCTCAGATCTCTAAGCATCCAGCCATTCTTACAGAGTCCCACTCCTGATAGCCAGCTCGAAATTAGTTGGGTCATCATCTCATGATGCAATCCTCACTCCCACTGTCATAGAGAAACCGAAATATCTCTCAGGTGGGTGAGGAACCCTACTAGATCGGCGGAGAGGCTGAGGTTCGTTGGAATCTACTGAATCCTTTGGTTCTACCAAATCATCTGCTGTTGTTTGTATAGCTGGAACCTTTCCAGTTGTACATAACAGACCTTGCCTCGAACTTGTCCGGATTTTGCCTTTAGACATAGGCCAGACAACCCCAAATCTTAACTAACTTATGATATGGGCTCTTCCCTTTCCATATCACATATGAAGCGGTAGGCATAGATTTGATTCGAATCCAATTCAATAGGTATGCAGCTTCTCAAGTGCATAACTCCCAAAAAGAGAAATGGGAAACTCAGTAGTACTCATCATAGAGCACACCATATCACATAGGGTGCATCTGCTCCTCCCCGATACACCGACGTACTGTGGTGTATACGGAGGAGTAATGCTGAGAGAGAATCTCATTCTCCTTTAGAATAATCCAGGATTTTCATGCTCAAGTATTCTCCTCCTCGATCACATCAAAGGACATAATACTTATACCCGCATTTTGGTTCTCTACTTCTAACTTATATTCTATGAATATCTCAAAAGGTTCGGACTTGTGTTTCAACAGGAACATATGTCTGAATCTAAAGAGATCATCAGAGAATGTAATGAAGTACAAAGAACCGATCTTGGCATGTGTAGACAGGGGACCTTTATACATCAACATGTATCATCCCAAGAGTTTTCTAACTCTTTCTCTGTTTCCAATAAACAGAGCTGAGGTCATTATATCTTTGTGACATGACTCGCAAGTTTCATAAGATGTAAATTTAAACTGATTTAAATATGCATCTACTATGTAACTTAAGCTAGTCGGGTCGCATTGATATGACCTAGTCTACAATACCTCAAGAAGGATTTGTTCATTTCTGAACTCTTACTCTTGTGTGTGTTCTGTATACTAGGAACTGTAGTTTGATTTAGAACGTTAATGCTTTTAACTAACGTGCCTGAACCGATCAACTTTTGATATAGGAAATGTTCAAAACATTATCCAACAATACAAAATTATATCCTTTCTTTACTACTAAAGAGACTGATATGATTTTGTATATCAGGTTCTGTATCTAATAGCATTTGTTCAGAATCAATGTATTGGTAATACAGGGTGACAGTGACCAACAGACTTGGCTGCAACACTTGCCCCATTTTCTGTCTCATGAAACTTATCACCCGTTCTCAGTTTTTCTACACTTTTGTAGCCCTATGTAACAGATTACATATCTGGGATCCTGATCCGGTATCATATACACAGGATGCGGAGGATACTGAGAAACAGTTCTTTGTAATTAACACACCCGAAGATGATGCATTAGCATGCACTCTCTTCGTTTGGGCGGCACGGGAATTCTGGTAATCCCTAATTTCCTGCTCTGTCTTATAACAATTATAAGTTGGAGCGGGACCAACGTTCCCCAGCTCAGTATAACAAGCGGGTTCGGTCAATACTTCCGTATTATTATCTTGATTAAGGCGTGATATGGTCGCTACCTGGAGAGAGAGAGAAGAAAACACTCAGCGTGCGCTCTTGCAAGAATAGATTGGTTATTATTTTATCTAATCAGGATGGCTCCCACTGCTTTTTATCAAATCTTCCTTCAAACCCAAAAAGGAAAGACTAGCCAGGATTAATTACACACTAGAAGTTCGCCAATCTTTCAGCCAGGCCAGTGTCGGTACTTTGAGGGAGGTCCCCCGTGCTTTTGCACGAACCTAATTAATGTAAACCTCATTTTCCCAGAGGCGTAACCCCGTTGACACCTTTCTAGACACCTACTTGATCGGCTAATTGTAATGTGTAAAACTCTCCCAGGAGTAACTCTTACTCGCAGCGGGTATCGGAATCCAACTATCTCATAGAAGGTATGCAATCTCATTGCAAATTTCAACACTTGAAATTCCCGATAATATTTTGCCCCTAGCAGCTATATGACCTTAACATAGTCAACAAATCATAAGTGCTAGTCAAGTTCAACCCGTCATTTCTCGATTGAATTAAACCCACCCGCATGACCTTTAACATAGTCAACAAAGTCGCACGACTACCCTAATCCAATCGCATCATATGCTTATGCAGATAAGCACTAATTAGCTACCGCACACTACGCCTTAACATAGTCAACAAACGTAGCACGAATACTAACTAGTACTTATCTGAAATGACGGAGGGCTACGACAGGTTTTTCTGAAAACCTATTGCGTAATGAACTTGATATCGTTGTAGAATCAAATGATTTTGAAATGGAGTGTTTTCGAGGCTTTTCTAGTTTTGCTAAAGGGGTCAGTCCCGGTGAAGGGATCGTCGGCCCTTTCCTCATCGAATAAGGTGTGGGATATATCATATATATCGCTGTGCAAATCAAAAACTTCTTAAAAGCAATCAAAAGACAAACCGAGTATGTAGCATCTGCCAGTTATTGCTAAAGGAGTCACTCCCGGTGAAGGGATCTCGGTCCTTTCCGTATCGAATAAGTTGCGGGATATATCACATATACCTCTGTGCAAAGCAAAACTGTAGCTACCCTTTTTGTTTAAAATTTGATTCTACAATATCTTTTAGGTTTCTTTTCTTTCATTAATCACATTAATGAAGTCCCATCATTTAAGTTACCTAAACTTCACAGATAAATACGACGTACACTTATGCCATCTGCATTCGCCTCGATGTCCCCTCGTGCACCGTTAGGTTAGGTAACTAACGACAGAGCAGGGCAGGGCTAGTGCGGGTGCAAAACATAAGTAACGTCTATATAATATATCATATATACTATATAAAGTATCCATCACAGAACATATCACATGATCACATCACAGATATCGCAGCAGAAGAATCATATGAAATATTGGATATACTAGGACGTCCGTGTTTTCAATACGAGCCAGTATAAAACACGGATTCCACGGTCGCGATGAATAGCCAAACCAACACCCCTAGACCCCTACGAGAGCGGCAAGCAACCCTACCAATTCTAGAGTTAGGAGACCCGGACTCGACTCCTCGAGTTGGTCTCCCACTGGACCCCAGAACCCGGTTACTTGTGCTCCCCTCCTTGGGTCTATCCTAGTGCGGAAAAGTAAATAATATACAAAGGGTGACATCTTCCGCAACCTGGAAGTGCCCCAATAAAAGAATATTACATACAAGTTTTTACATGAATGAAAATGAAAAACACTCATCTCACATAAAAAACCCCGGCTATTCAAACACGACGATCCAATATAACATATCCAGCAACACATAACATCACATGTCATCAACGTAAGTAAACATGCGCATCCCAATTGTCGTTGGCATATAGCAACGAAACCGGCGATATCACATATTACACTTACGGTCACAGAAAAGAAAGTGTAAAACTACAACAGTTGGAATCCGCACCTCCATAGACATCGCATGCCTAATCAAATGAATTACTTAGACATCGCATGCCTAACAATTATAAATCCCGCATTTTAGTCTCATTATCGAAAACACTTTTCAATATCAAGTCGGGCAATTCAACAAGATTCCCGACATCCTGATCGAATGCTCGTCGCAAACTTTAGTAGGTGGCCGCACCCCCGATACCGTCGACGAAGTGCACTAAGGCGGAACACCGCTGCCGCGAGCACCCGAACGGATGCTTTCGGCGACGGGGTTCTCCTACAGTCACTTGGTCGGGGCTATGGAGCGAGGCTGTCTATTAAGTTTACCCGACGAGTATCCGCGTACGCTATGTGATTGCGATGGACTTTTGATCACATCAAAATTCCGTGGCAACCGATCAAGTGAGACTAAACCGCTAGATTTATAACATTCGTTCAGTTATCTCATAACTACTTGTGAATTCCAAATGTTGTATCACATTCCGGATAAATAGAAAATGTTAAACTTTCCGATCGAACAATCGAACACCCAGGTTTTCCCAATATAGCTCAACACATGAAATAAGTCTAAAAAACATTCAGTTCATGCCTCAATACCAACGGTCCAGCCGTAGAAGGGTCAAGCCAACGCCTCACATGTGGCACGCCATACTGCCCCAAACCCGAAGGTTCAAAGGGCAGTTCAAGACGGTCACATAATCGAGTTAAGGTTTGTTATCTTCTAGAGGGACCATCGCGTTACTTGCACTACTTAGAACGTGATTAAACTACAGAAAAATCCAACAATTGGAAATTTCGCGGCAGGGGAAAAAGTGGGTATTTATATCCGGTCGAACTTTTTAACATATTCTAAAATTACCCGGAAAAACACACAAACAAAATTAGACAATCCGATCGATACACCGAGTCCCCAATACAACCCAGAAAACTCAACTCTTGAGTAAATATTAAAAATTCCCAGAAAACTCAGCATTAAAATAAAGAAGTTACTGTGCAAAAATAGTTGACTGAAGAGACTTATTGGCCGCGAAACCGCCGCAGAAGCCATGTTTCTGCCGCGGTTCCGCCGCGCTTAGGAGGAATCAAGAGTACGGGCTCCACAGTAATTCTTCAAATTACCTGCTGATTTTTCTGCATATTTTTAATTTCGAAAAACTCCAGATTTCAAAAAATGTACAGAGAGCATTTTGAGAATAGGGTTTCGGTTCGATCGGACTTCTAACTCCGTCTACGCATCGCCTAAGGCTCTAGCTAGTCTCTGATACCACTTTAGGGTTCCTAGGAACTCTAATGTGGTCTCACAAGGCATCAACCATGCCAATTTCAAATTTTACAAGTGCCGAGAAACCCTAATACGGATCGTTGACTAGAAATTTAGGCGAAACAAGCAACTAGTTAACAACTTAACTAAGCGGTGAACGGAAATACAACCTTTGTAGATCCGGTCCTCCACCTCCATAGCTCCATGATGATGTCTCCTCACTGCGATCATTGGATCCCGGACTCTAGCGTCGGCTTCATCGGAGAAATGGGCGGGCTAGGTCGTCGACTTCGATGCCGAAGATGATCTACGTCGAGGCAACACAAGATCAAGCTCCAACTTCACCAAGCCATGAAACTTGTGAAGAAAACACCCTATACTACTTGGCAAGAGGTAGAGGATGAAGAAATAGGAAGTGGGTTCACTTTAGAATTGGATTTCTCACTCTTTTCATCCAATCACCATTGATGATTGCAAGCTTTTTCTTTTTAAAGAAGAAGAAGAAGATGATGATAAAATGAAAGAATATCATAAGTCTTTTTTAAAAAGAAAATCAAAATGAATACTTATCATATCCTAACCTTGGTTAGGTGTAGAGAATATACCATGGTTAATTTTAATGGTTAGGGTTAAGAATGAGACAAGAATGGTGGACTTGTTCAAACCTTCATGAAGCTTCAACAAGCAAACAAAGAAAGACACCAGATCATATTCTTTTCCAAAATAAATAAATAAATAAATAAGTAAGTAAATAATCAAAACCCTAACCATTCATATAACCATGGTTTAATTCTTTACACTAACCCAAGTGAGCATGTATCATCAAACATGATACAAACAAGTGCACAAAAGTATATCACATATACAACTTGTGTACATCAAGTGAGAAAATCCATTTAAAGTGAACCAATACTAGTTAATGCAAAGTAATATATCAAATATATATAATTATACATTAAATCATTAAATCAACACTTGATTCAATGATCCGGTCATGTCGCATATAACCGACTAGTATCTAATGTATCGACTTATCGAATCAATCCTTGATTCGATAACTAGGTTATATCGCATACAACCATTCGATACATTCATCACGAGAATAGAATACGGTATCACATACACGCATTATTCTCGGTCCCGCACATATCTCATATGCGCTCCTATTTCGTTTCGCTTGAGCCAGGAAACCTCTGTGTAGGACTCTAAAGACTCGTAAATACGCCGGCAGCAGATGATGATCATATCAAACACCCACAAGCCGCAAGAGGTCTGCTAAACGTAACGGCCACCCGGATATTGAGCGATCAGAAGATCGACGAGCAAGCCCGCTCACACTCCTGTGAATCCAACCAGTAACACTTACCGTACAGTCCGGTCTGTTCGTCTGATATGTCGCATATCTCGCCTAGGGGTGGTAAACGTCAGACCCCAACAGCTCGATAAGTCGTGTCGATATGAGGTCAATAACAGTTCGAGAAACTACTGGTAACACTTACCAATAAATCTCAGCAACCCTGGCCAGGGATTTCCGGTTATAGCTAATCGAACACAGCGCAACATCAACTCCCTATACTGGGAGAGACGAATCCCCTCCTATCGCTCATTGCCTCCATGTGATTCGGGACTGTACCCAAAAGCCACCGTTTTGCACGCCCTCTTGGACGTGGTAAGGTGGAAATCAAAGCACAGTGGGAACCACACAAGACTCTATGACGATCTCGGGTCAACAGACTACTCTGTACCAGTGTCACCAGAGAACTGCCATCTAACGTAAGGTATAATACCATCTGGGAGTTCTCGGCGAGTCCGTCCAGTGTACCCAGTCTCCACTGAGCACCCGTATATCATCTCTGATGTCAAACACCAATGGATATGGGATCATCCATTGCCCATCTGTATGGGTCGAGAAGGTATACGCTAGTCTACTCTGGTATATCGATGCCCCGTCTCGATATACCCACGACTAGGGACCTTGAAGGATGTACTTATGGACTACCCTGTCCCTACTAGTATGATCCGCATCATAGTCCAGGTAGTCAAGTACACATCCTAAGGGCTTTACCAACATGTAACAGAGAGACAATCAG
Organism: Agapanthus africanus; assembly: GCA_030015575.1. Taxonomy (NCBI): domain Eukaryota; kingdom Viridiplantae; phylum Streptophyta; class Magnoliopsida; order Asparagales; family Amaryllidaceae; genus Agapanthus; species Agapanthus africanus. The sequence continues at coordinate 461,310,583 of CM057348.1, forward strand.
TGTACACGTTAAAGTAAAGAGCAACCAGATAGCATACTATCATGTCGAGCAAGAAAGTCCTCCCTATATATGTCCAAGCATCCACTACAATATACATCCTATGTATAGTAATGGCCTCTAGGGCATACATATAACTAACAGGTATATGCGGTTTCGTCGTGAATGATAGTAGTGTAGGGTTCCGCAGCACCGCCACTGGGTTTCGAGAGGCATCGACCATACCGTTTTCAAAAAATTGGCACGCTAAAGAACCCTAACCTATAATCTTAATTAGAGAATTAGACGAATCTAGAATGTAAACATCTTTACATATAAGTGAACAATGAATACAACCTTTGTAGACCAGTCCTTCACTTCAATAGCTCCCTGTAGTAGTCCCTTTGCTCTAAGTAGTGAACTCCCGGGCTCTAGAAAGGCTCCAAAAGATGAAAGGAACAAGCTTGCTTGAAGTCTTCGAGGCCGAAAATGATCTATGTCGAGGAGACACTAACTCAAGCTACCTCTTCACTAATTGTGAGGAAAACAACCCAAACTAAATGGCTAATCTAGTGTAGAGTGATGAAGTAGGAATTTTGCTCAGTTTAGAAATATTTTTCTCACTCATTTTCTTCACCTCCCAAATTGCAAGAGAGCTAGAGGAAGGAGATGAAGAAAAGCAACCATGGAAAAAATCAAGTCATGAATGGCAACCATGGGTGAGTTAATATCATATACTAACTCATGTAGAGACTAAACCATGGCTAAACAATAATGGTTAGGTTAATAAATATCTCAAGTAAAATAAAGCTAGTGGACAAAGTCAATGGTTCTACAAGCTTCCACTAAGCTTAACCATGCGACTAATTTCCAACTAATTTGATTTACTTTAAATAAATAAAACCTTACATTATTATAAGCATGGTGTGAGTCTCATACACCAATGTAGCATGTAGCAACTAGCATGACACAATAATATATATCACACATATATTAAGTGCACACAAGTGAGAAAAAGAAATGCTTAAGTGAGCTAATATTAGTTAATATAAAATAATATATCAAATATATAATTATACATTAAATTATTAAATCAACACTTGATTTAATAATCCGGCTATATCACATATAACTATCTAATATCATATGTATCAACTTATCGAATCAACACTTGATCCGATAACCCGGCTATATCACATTTAACCGATTGATATCACATATCGCGAGAATAGAATGCAGTGTCACATACACGCATTAATCTCTGTCCCTCACATATCACATATGTGCTCCTACTTCATTTTTCCTGAGCCAGGAAATCTCTATGTAGGACTCTAAAGACTCGTCAATACGCCGGCAGTAGGCGATGATCATATCAGTCACCCACAAGCCGTCAGCGGTACTAGCTAGACGTAACGACTACCCGGGTATTGAGTGATCAGAAGATAAATAAGCAAGCCTGCTTATACTCCTGCGAATCCAATAAGTAAATCTACCGTACAGTCCGGTCTCTTTGTCTGATATGTCGTATATCACAGCCAGGGGTGGTGAACTTCAGACCCCAATAGCCTGATAAGTCATGCCGATGTGAGGCCCATAACGGTTTGAGAAACTACTGATAACACATACCAGTAGATCTCAGCAACCCTGACCAGGTATTTCCTGTTATGGCCAATCAAGCATAGCGTAACATCAACTCCCAATACCGGGAGAGACGAAATCCCCTCCTATCGCTCATTACCTCCATGTGACTCGGGACTGTACCCAAAAACCACCATTTTGCACGATATCTTGAACGTGGTAAGGTGGAAATCAAAGCACAGTGGGAATCACACAAGACTCTATCACGATCTCGGTTCGACAGACTAACCTATACCAGTGTCACCAGAGAACTGCTATCTGACGTGAGGTATAGTACCATCTAGGAATTCTCGACGAGTCCATTTAGTGTACCCAGTCTCCACTGAGCACCCGTATACCTTCTCTGATATCAAACACCAATGGATGTGGGATCATCCATCGCCCATCATATGGGTCGAGAAGCGTATACGCTAGTCTACACTGGAATATAGATGCCCCGTCTCGATACCCCCACGACTAGGAACATTTGAAGGATATACTTGCCAACTACCTCTGCCCCACTAGTATTATCTGCATCATAATCCTGGTAGTCAAGTACTCATCTTAAGGGCTTTATCAACATGTAATAGATAGACAATAAGTGTACATGTTAAGATAAAGAGCAACCAGATAACATACTATCATGTCGAGAAAGAAAGTCCTCCCTATATATGTCCAAGCATCCACTATAATATACATCACATGTATAATAATGGCCTCTAGGGCATACATATAACTAATAATCTCCCACTTGCACTAAGGCCATTTGTTGTAGTATCCCATACTCAATGCCCCATAGAAGTCTCTCTACGGAAAGGCCTCTGTGAGTGGATCCGTCTTGTTATCCTTTTCATCAATTCTCCTTACCTCGATCCCTTGAAGATCAACCATCTCCCTGATCAGGTGATACTGTCATCAGAATATGTCTGGATCGCTGATGGGACCGGCGTTCCTAGGCCAAAGCCACAACTCCATTGTTGTCACAATAACAGTTATAGGGCGCATGGTAGGAACCATGTTCATCTCATGAATAAGAAATATCCTGACATCCACTTTAGTAGCATCGTTGGTAGCAATGTATTCCGCTTTTATCGTCTAGTTTGCCATGATATCTAGCTTGGAACACTTCCAACATACCGTCCCTCCACCGAGGGTAAAGACAAAGCCCAAGACTGACTTTCATTCGACCTTATCATTCTGGGAGATAGAATTGGTAAAGGACTCCCACTGGAGTTCACCGTTACCAAACACCAAGAACATATCTTTAGTGCTTCTCAAGTACTTAAGAATGCCCTACACAGCTATCCAGTGATTTTCCCAAGATCTGATTGATTCCTAATCACTACACCTAGTGAGTTAGCTACATCTGGTCTGGTACATAACATCGCATACATGATAGAGCCTACTGCCGAAGCATAGAGTATCCCATGCACGCGAGCTCTCTCCAAATTAGTCTTGGAAGACATCTTTTTGGAGAGAGTGATTCCTGAGTAAGTGGGCGAACCACCACGCTTAGAATCTTCCATACTAAACCCCTTCAGTATGGTGTTAATGTACCTGGATTTGGGACACTCCCAACATCCACTTAGATCTATCACCATAGATCATAATCAACAAGATGTAGTAGGTGTAGGTCTATGTTACCCACCCCGGTGCTTAACGGGGAGGCGGAATAGGTAAAAATCAAATTTTTCTCAAAGGAAACATAGACTAACCATGAAGGATCTTTGCATCACGAAAACTAACAAACTAATATGGAGTTTTAACTATTAGGTTAGATGGTTATACCTAGTTCTTGAACTCCTTCTTTTCTTGTTGTGGTCCTCCTAGTTGCTAGTTCCTTGGAGTGGTGTAGATGGCTCCTCCTCGTTGTCTTCTCTAGGTGAAAGAATGATCCACCCGAAGGCCTCTACCTTGAGCTTCTACCTCAACAATGAAGTAACTAGAGTGCTTGGCTTGCAACACTAAGAACCCTAGAGTGAGTAGAGAAGTATTTTGGTGGCTTAGTCTCGAAGCTTTGATTTTCAACACATGAAACACTTAAGCATTTTGAGAGAGGAAGAGGGAAAGCAAACCATGAGAGAGAAAGATAATGAGAGAATGAGATCAAAGCTCTCATATGAGAAATATATGATAATAATAATAATAATTAAGAAAATTATGATGGTGAGTTGATTTGACCATTATCATTTCATAATTAATGCTAAGCATGCTTCAAAAAATATCTCATGCTCAACAAAAGAAAATATCTAAGTCAATGTGAATCAACAAGTCAAATGGTCAATCCAACTCTAACCATGATACAATTATCCTTAATTAAAACTATTAATCATATTCCTCCTTCTCATTACGGATTTGATCAAGTTAATGGTCAAAACCCTAATAAGGTGTCTCCCTCTCCGCCCCTTTCAATTCTACATACGTACCCGCATCCGTGTTCCATAGAAACACGAATACAATGAGACTAGACCAATCCCAAAACAAATACTAGGATCTGGCTTAAACCAAAGCCCACTAGTATCAACCGCCCGAACACCAAATGTGCACAAGTGTGTGTATGTGAACGAACCCCCGTCGTAAAACCATACGACCTCTACTACGTTTCGCTCAAAAGTGAACAACCCTCTGCGTGGGACTTTAAAGACTCGACACTACACTGGCAGTGGGTTTAACTACAGTCTGCAAGCGGTACTAGCTGTATGTAACGGTCCCCAGGTAGATGTCGATAAGAAAACCGATGAGGTGAACCGATCCGAACTCCTACTGAGCCTGAATGTCACAATCTCCGTACAGTCCGGTCTGTTCGTCTAAGAGTATCGCATGTCGGGCCTAGGGGGCGGTAAACGTCAGACCCCTAATAGCAGTACAAGTCATGTTGGAGTGTAGCCCAGAACACTTTAAGAAACTACTGAAAACACTGCCAGTAAATCTCACTTGCCCTGGCTAGGGACTTTATGTAATGGCTCTCCTAGACACAACACGATATCAACCCTTAAACTGGGAGAGACGAATCCTGTCTAACCGTCACTGTTTCCAAGTGCTTCGGAACTGCACCCAACTACTACCTGTTCGCACGACTCAATAGAGCCGTAGTAGGGTAGTAATCTAAGAGCAGTGGGAACACACTTGAGGCGAAGTGGCAGTATCAAGTCAACGGACTAAGCTGTACTCATGACACCTGGGAACTGTTATCTGACGATAAGTATCGTACCAACCAATAGTTCCCGATGAGTCCTGTCCAATATACTCATAACCTAATGAGCACCTGCATACTATCTCAAGTATGACGTACTGATGGCTGTGGGACAGACCATCTCCTAAGCTGGGACGAGAAGCATAGACACCAGTCTACTCCATAGTATTGATGCCCTGTCTTGATAATCCAACGACTGGGGACCTGTATAAGGATGTGCTTGTAGACTACCCAACCCCCACAAGTGTGACTGCCATCACAACGCTGTTAGTCAAGCAAAGATCCTAAGGGCTCTATCAATATGTATTAGCGATATATCAAAAGAAACATATATACATATTAAGATAGATACAAACCAAGTAGCATACTACCATATTGAGCAAGACTGTTATAAATTTGTGTATATATCCCAAGCTTTCAAAATGTAATATACAAATTGGTACTATACAATAATGGCTTCTAGGGCATATCACACTAACAATCTCCCACTTGCACTAAGGCCATGTGCTGGTATATCACAGACCTATCATCTCGAATAGCCTCTCGAACTGCGTCTGAGGAATGGCCTTTGTGAATGGATCTGCAATATTATATTCTGTAGCAATCCTCCGAATCTCGATCTCCCGGCGATCCACAATCTCCCTGATCAGGTGATACCGCCTCAAGATGTGTCTGGACTTCTGATGGGACCTGGGTTCCTTCGCTAATGCTATAGCCCCGTTGTTGTCACAATACAGAGGTATTGAATTAACAATGAATGGAACCACCGGAAGTTCTGTTAAGAACTTCCTCATCCAGACAGCTTCTTTTGCGGCATCTGAAGCTGCGATATACTTTGCTTCCATTGTCGAGTCAGCAACAGTCTCCTGTTTGGAACTCTTCCAACAGACCGCCCCTCCATTGAGGGTAAAGACATAACCTGACCTAGATTTGAAGTCATCCTTGTCACTCTGAAAGCTGGAGTTAGCAAAGGCCTGGATCTGGAGGTCTTTTCCGCCATAAACTAAGAACATCTCTTTAGTCCTTTTCAGGTACTTCAGAATGTTCTTTACCGCTATCCAGTGCTTCTCCCCAGGGTTTGACTGATACCGGCTTACCACACTCAGTGCATAAGCTACATCTGGTCTGGTACACAACATCGCATATATTATTGAGTCTACCGCAGAAGTGTAGGGTATAATAGACATGCGATCCTTTTCCAAATCAGTCTTGGGAGACATCTTTTTGGAGAGGGTGATTCCGTGACAAGCCGGTAAATTACCGTGCTTTGAATCTTCTATACTGAATCTTTTCAGTATGGTGTCGATGTACCTGGACTGCGAAAGTCCCAACATCCTCTTAAATCTATCATGATAGATCTGGATCCCCAGAATGTAAGATGTATCACCCAGGTCTTTCATGGAGAATTTGTGTGACAAGAACCCTTTGACAGATTGTAGCATAGGAATGTCATTTTCTATCAAGAGACTGTCATCCACGTATAAAACGAGGAATACGACAGTTCACGCTACAATCTTACTATAGATGCATGGTTCATCTGGATTTTTGATAAAGCCAAATTCTTTGACCGTCTCATCAAAACAGATGTTCCAACTTCGCGATGCCTGCTTCAGTCCATAAATGGACTTCAACAACTTGCACACTTTTTCGCTGCTCCCACTCTGAATGAATCCCTCTGGCTGGTCCATATAGTCACACTCCTCTAAATTTCCATTTAGAAAAGCGGTTTTACGTCCATCTGCCAAATCTCATAATCGTGGAAGGCAGCAATGGCAAGAAGGATTCGAATGGATTTGAGCATAGCCACTGGAGAAAAGGTTTCGTCATAGTCCAAACCAGGTCTTTGAAGAAAACCCTTTGCAACAAGTCTAGCCTTATAGGTTTCAACCTGTCCATCTACACCAATCTTCTTTCTGAAGATCCATTTGCAGCCTACGGGTTTTACCCCTTCTGGAGCAATGTCCAAAGTCTATACTTTGTTAGTGTACATGGACTCCATCTCGGTCCGCATTGCTTCTAGCCATTTTACTGAGTCAGTGATCTGAATGGCCTGCTGGAAGTTAGTCGGGTCATCATTATCAATGATGCAATCCTCTCTATCTCCGTCTATGAGAAAGCCGTAGTATCTCTCAGGTGGATAAGAAAGCCTACTACTCCTGCGGAGCGGTGCGGGAATGTCCTGTTCTTTTGAAACTTCTTGTTCTACCAAGCTTTCAGTAATAGCTTGTGGTTCTGGAATTTCTTCCAGTTCTATTGCGCTCCCACTTGTTTCTTTTTCTAAGAACTGATGTTCCAGAAAGTGGGCATGACGAGAAACAAAAACCTTTTGTTCCTCTGCGTAATAGAAAAGATACCCCCTGGAGTTCTTTGGCTATCCCACAAACTTGCACAGTACTGAGCGTGTCTCGAGTTTGTCCGCATGCTGCTTTTTGACAAAAGCTGGACATCCCCATATCTTCAGATATTGAAGATATGGTTTCTTCCCACTCCACATCTGATATGGTGTGGTAGGCACAGTCTTGGTAGGAAACTTGTTTAAAAGATATGCAGCTGATTCTAGTGCATAGCCCAAGAATGATCGTGGTAACTCAACGTTACTCATCATGGAACGTACCATATCCAATAGGGTTCGGTTCCGTCTCTCTGATACACCATTGTGTTGTGGAGTGTATGGAGGAGTAAGCTGAGAGAGAATTCCATTCTCTTTTAGGTAATCCAGGAACTCGGCACTTAAGTATTCACCACTTCGATCAGATCTCAGTGTCTTGATACTTTTGCCGGTTTGTTTTTCTACTTCATTCTTATATTCCTGGAATTTCTCAAAGGCCTCGGATTTATGCTTCATTAAGAATACATGTCCATACCTAGAGAAATAATCCGTAAAAGTAATGAAATATGAAAAACCACTTCTTGCATGTGTAGACATTGGACCACACACGTCGCTGTGTACTAGTCCCAAGAGCTCGCTCGCTCTTACTCCGTGTCCAGTGAACGGAGTCTTTGTCATCTTTCCTTTGAGACATGATTGACAAGTTGCATAAGAATGATATTCGAACGGATCAAAATATCCTTCTTTATGTAACTTAGCTAACCTTGTCTTATTGATGTGACCCAGTCTACAATAACATAAGAAAGCATGATTTAATTCTTGAGACTTTCTTTTGCGTGTATTCTGGATATTGAAAATCCGCGGTTGCTTTAAAACGTATATACCGTTACTTAATGTACCCGACCCAATCAAAACATGATTAAGGTGAATGTTTACAACATTGCTTACAAATGCAAAATTATAACTGTAACACTTCGAAAATCGTTTAGGTAGTTTTTCGATAATCGGTAAAATAATCAGTCTTTTCCGTACAAAGTCAAAATAAGTATTTTTCAATATAGGCCTAATTATACAAAATTTAGATAAGATATTGCTAAAATTTGGTCACTAAATTGTTACTTAAAAATTTCTAGGCATTTAAATTTTTTTCCATAATTAATTATTTTTAATATTATTTTAAGCTTTTAAAAATACATTAAATTAGTGATAAATACAAATTTAAATGGGTAAATTACACACTTAGGAAACATTATAAACTAAAATCTAGTGTTAATAAAATTTTATCAAGACTTTTCAAGATTTTAGTTCTATGGTTAAAAATTAAAGCAAAAATGAATTAAAAATGGGGTTTTTTTGTGTAAGAATTGATGTGATATGCATTGAATGAGTTTAAAAGATGCTTTTTGTGTAGAATTTTCTACACAATCTCACTCACACCTCCCCCCTCACCCTCAGGCCGAGCTCACTGCAGGAAACCCTCCCCATTTTCCACCATTTTCATGCTTCAAAATTCATGTAAAAATCAACCAAAAATCCACAAAAATTCACAAATTCCTTCACAAATCTAACCTAAATCCAATTCCACCTCTTTCCAAACCCTAATTGGTTTAAAACAAGGAGAAAAGAGGCATCTTTTGAGGCTATGTGCAAGTGGATCAACACTTAGGAGGTATAATTTTATTCTAGTTGTTAAATTGGTAGTTTAAATATGCTAATTTAGAATTTTAAAGTGTTATTTTGATTATAATTCCTTGTTTAAGGAAATTCTAGTAAAGGGTTGGAATTTTATTTAGGGTTTGAAACTTTGTAAGTGGGTTATAATTTGTGTTGTGACCATCTAGTAGTTTAAATTGGATGTTTGTGCGATGTTGCGATCGCTATATCGTTAAATCGCGATGTTTGCATCGAAATCGCTATGTTAATGCTTACTAGGTTTTCTATAATTTTAGGAGGTGATTTAATTACGATATATTGACGATATTTATAGCATCTCCTATGACTTGTAGGGTGTGCGAATGTGGAGTTTGGTTTAGTCGGGTTTTAGTTTTGACGGTTGCACCGAAACGACGATTTTAGTTAAGTTTTTAGTGATTTTCGTGTGTTTTCCGCGCGTTAGTGCATGTTGTGCCTAACTAGTGGGCGTTGATCTTTTCATATTGTGACTTGTGTTGTTCCATGATGTTTAATCTTATGTTGTGTGTTGTGCAATTTTAGGATCGGTTCCGGAAATATCGGACGCGGTGCACAAAGGAAAAGTGGTGGTTGGATCAGTTTAGCGAGGCCTCCGGGTGAGTAGATGTATACATCTATGGGGAAATCGTCTGGATGGCGCGAGGCGCCCCATAGTTAGGATCACTTTATTACTTGCAAATTATATGCATAGTTAGCTAGTTAACCATCTCATTCATATACATACCCGTCTAGTTATTTGTCTGCTGGCATTGCATGAATATCTATATACCTATGTGTGATATCACCCCTTAGGACACTTACACCTTTACCATTGGCTCATGTTGCACACGCACTATTCATGTGAACACACACGCCTTGGTAATTGACATGTCACGAGCACTTTAGAATCTTCTTAGTTTAGTATCACCACTTGCACCATACATGATTTATCAAATTGCATAGCATGTATATACCTTACATCATCATCATGCTTATATAGATTCCTATTTACAAATCAATTGCATAGCTTTGCTATCATAAACATTTATCATATATAATATGTTGGATATTATGATTTTCTTGAGGATTTCAGTGATGATGAGATTTTTGGATTTTGGGGGAAAACCGCAAGAATTTAACAAAAACTTATTATCATTATTTTTAAAATAAAGTTGCGGTTTTCTCGTGATGTATGTGTCGTCCACCATGAGTTTTCATGTTTTCTTTTGGATTTCGAGACCTGATTCGAGGAGTGGATGAACCGTCTCGGGTACATGGTGGGCCCGGTATGGTACCCCGGGGCAAGAAGATCGAGTTGTAGACGATGAGCCTGGCAGGGGAAGACTACCTACCGGTGATGTTTAGCGCGGCGGATATCCGGAGGATACCGACCGTTGTCGTGAGATTTGATGATATGGGCCGATCCGGACTGGCGGAGCCCGATGTATTGAGACATTGATACAGTGAGACATTGAGGCAGATATATTTCCATATTTGGTGTCGATGCTTGACACGGTTTAAAGATGATTTCATTGATGGTACTTTAGCTATTGCACAGATATTCTTTTTGTAAGTTAAGAATGCAGAGCTTATAGTATTTTAAACACTTAAAGATTTCGTATTGATGTTGTATACATGTGCATGCATACTAGTGGCATTACATCACATCTAGACATACATGTTGTGACACATTTGCGTGCATTCTTACGATAGCCTTATTAGATATTATATTCTACTCACGAGATGGCAACTCACCCCCGTTGTACCACAGTTTCTTGCAGGTTGGACCCGTCTGCCTTGTAGCGGCGGGCTTATCTTATCATTGGCTTCTTTTGCTCAGACTCGCGACATTGCTCGTAGGTGGGTTGCGAGGACACTTTATCTCTTTTTTGTACTTTCTTTGTATCTAGTATTCTCCATCTACCACTTCTTATTTTTATATGCGACCTAGTGATGAGACTGAGAGATTTGTGTATATGTGGTTTCTCTGGGGTCGAGCTCACTTGAGCCGATGAGTTTTTCTTAGTTTTGTGTTTCCTTATGCTTATTTGCTTGATATTGCATATATATTGCATGTGGTTGTGATCCGCCTTGGACGAAGAGCTAGCTCCCGCTTGGGGATGCTATTTTGTTATTACAGGTTATATATTTTGTTGTACCTATTTTTGGGGGATAGTATTTACAAAGGAGACTCTGCCGAAATTTTTGGAAAATTTTGATGCTTTAAAATAGGGATTTATACAACTTAAATGGTTTAAAATTGTTTTCATAAATGTTTTCCTTCACTCTTATTGCTTATGGTTTAGATTTTCTGGGCATTGGCTGACTTAGGTTACGTTACGTCTTGACACGTCTCGTAATCTATGTGCCAGTCACGTTCCGTACCTTCGGGTCATGACAAAGTTGGTATCAGAGCGTAGGTTTTACCTTTCTGAGTGTGGGACGACCCTTGGTAGATGGAGTAGATGACTTGAGCAGAGTGGCGTAGCGTGGGTATGTTCCGCGGAATACTTACGATACGGTACTCCGCCTAAGTGACCTTAGGACATAATTTCTTGTATTTCCTCCTTGATTCCATGCATTCCTTGATTCAATTGCATTGTCCTTATCGCTTCTGTTTCTTATTACAGCTTCGATGCCGTCAAAGACTACGAGAGCTCAGCGGGCTGCCGCTAGGGATGAGCTTCGAATGGGCTCGTCTGAGGCAGGATCGAGCGGGATGATATGCCGAACCCTCAGGGTCAGATTGATCCGCCATCTCTAGATCGTATTGCCAGATTAGAGGCCGGTATGGAGGAGTTGCGACAGATGATGGGATTGTTAGTTGTGTCCAGTCAGGCACAGAGATCCAAGGATGTTCCTTCCACCGCACGGACCACGATTGTACCTGCTACCCAGACGGTTATTCCTGCTACTACTGCGACTATCCCTGTTTCACTATAGGAGTTTATGAGACTGAGACCTCCAGCTTTTACCGGTATTGTAACTCTTCGAAAACCGTTTAGGCAGTTTTTCGGTAATCGGCTAATTTGTCAGCTTTTTCCGTAAAAGTCAAAATAGGTATTTTTTTCATTGTAGACCTAATTATACAAAATTTAGATAAGATATTACTATAAATTGGTCACTAAAATGTTACTTAAAATTTTCTAGTTAAATAAAATTTTTTTCGTAATTAATTATTTTTATTATTATTTTAAGCTTTTAAAAATACATTAAATTAGTGATAAATACAAATTTAATTAGGTAAATTTCATAATTAGGAATCTTTATAAACTAAAATAGAGTGTTAATAAATTGTATCATGACTTTGTAAGATTTTAGTTCTATGGTTACAAAATTAAAGCAAAAATGGCTTAAAAAGGGGTTTTTTTGTAAAATTTGTGTGATATGCATTTAATGCCTTTGAAGTGACTTTCCTCCTAGAAAATTCTACACTTTTCCCTCACTTTTCCCCGCATCATAGCTCTGGCCAAAACCCTTTGCAGCAGCTCCCCATTTTCCTTCTCTTTCTTGCTTCAAAATTTCTTCAAAAATCAACAAAAATCCATAAAATTTCACAATTTTCCTTCACAAATTCAAACCAAAACCCTAATCCATCCCTTCCCAAACCCTAATTTGTTTGAGAAGTGGAGAAAGGAGGCCACTTTGGAGGCTTAGTGCAAGGGAATCATAACTTAGGAGGTATAAGTTTTAAACTAGTTGTTAAATTTGTAGTTTAAATAAGCTAAATTAGTATTTTAAAGTGTTAGATGTTTATAATTCCTTGTTTAATGATATTCTAGATTAGGGTTTGAAGTATGATAATTGGGTTAAAATTTGTGTTGTGGGCATCTAGTAGTTTGAATTGGATGTTGGAGTTGGATTGTGATCGCGATATCGTTAATTCGCGATATTTGCATCGGAATCGGTATGCTATTTGCTTACTAGTTTTTCTAAAATTTTAGGAGGTGATCTAATGGTGTTATTTTGGCGATATAATTAGCATCTTATACGACTATTAGGGTGTGTGAATGCGGAGTTTTGTCTAGTCGGGTTCTAGTTTTGACGATTGCCCCGAAACGGCGATTTTAGTTAAGATTTTAGCGATTTTCGTACGTTTTCCGCTCACTGAGTGCACGTTGTGATAAATTCGAAAGTGTCGATCTTTTCATATTATGCGTTGCATCATTTCAGGAACCTGTAATCTTATATTGTATGTTATGCAATTCTAGGATCGGTCGCGGAAACATCGGACGCGGCGCGCAAAGGCAAGGCGGTGGTCGGATCGGATTAGCGAGGCATTCAGGTGAGTAGATGTATTCATCTATGGGGGAATCGTCTGGATGGCGCGAGGTGCCCCCTAGTTAGGATTACCTTATTTCTTGTAAGACTTGTATTGCTAGTTATCTTACCCCTTTATTTACATTGCATACCCTCACAGCTAACCGTATACTAGATTGCATGGACATTCATATACACATATGCGATATCACTTCGTAGGACACGAACACCATTACCATTGGCATCTGTTGCACGCGCACTATTCATGTGACACACACGCCTTTGGTAATTGCCATGCCACGTGCACTATAGAACCTGTTTAGCTCATATCGCCACTTGCATCGTACATGATATATGAAATTTGCATAGCATGTATATACCTCGCATCATCATCATACTTACATAGATTTCTAGCCATAATTCATATCGCATACCTTGTTATCATAGACATTTATCATATATAACATGTGGACATTATGATTTTCTTGAGGATTTCAGTATTGCTGCGATTTCTGGATTTTGGGGAAAACCGCAAGAATTTAACAAAAGCTTATATTTATCATTTTTAAAACAAGTTGCGGTTTTCTCGTGATGTATGCGTCGTCCACCATGAGTTTTCATGTTTTCTGTTAGATTTCGAGACCCGATTCGAGGAGTGGATGAACCGTCTCGGGTACATGGTGGGCCCGGTATGGTACCCCGGGGCAATAAGTTCGAGTTGTAGACGATGAGCCTGGCAGGGGAAGACTACCTACCGGTGATGTCTGGCGCGGCGGATATCCCGAGGATACCGACCGTTGTCGTGAGATTTGATGACATGGGCCGATCCGGACTGACGGAGCACGATATTTTGAGACATTGATACAGTGAGATATTGAGACAGAGGTGATTTCATATTTGGTGTCGATGCTTGACACGGTTTTCAGATGATTTCTTGATGGTATTTAGCTATTATACAGATATTCCTTTTTCTAAAGTTAAGAATGCAGAACTCTTAACATTTAAAACACTTAAGATTTAGTAGTGACATTGCATACATTTGCATGCATACTAGAGGTATTATATCACATCTGAACATACATGTTGTGACGCATTTGCGTGCATTCTTACGATTGCCTTATTAGATGTTATATTCTACTCACGAGCTGGCAACTCACCCCCGTTGTGCCACAGTGTCTTGCAGGTCGGACCCGTCATCCTTGTAGCGGCGGGCTATCTTATCATCAGCTCCTTTTGCTCTGACTCGCGACATTGCTCGTAGGTGGGTTGCGAGCACACTTTATTTCTTTTTGCTCTATCATTGTATCTAGTATTCTCCATCTACCACTTTCCATTTGTATATGCGACCTAGTGATGAGACTGAGAGATTTGTATATATGTGGTTTCTTTTGGGTCGAGCTCACTTGAGCCGACGTTGTGTTTTCTGATATTTTGCATTTCATTTATGCTCTTTTCTTGATATTACTTATATATTGCGTGTGGTTGTGATCCGCCTTGGGCGAAGAGCTAGCTCCCGCTTGGGGATGCCATTTTATGATTACATGTTATATATATCTTGTTGTACCCATTTTGGGGGATAGAATTTACAGAGGAGACTCTGCCGAAATTTTCGGAAATTTTTGATGTTTTTAAAAAGGGATTCTATGCAACTTAATTGATTTAAAAATCGTTTTCATGTAAGGTTTTCCTTCACTCTCTTTTGATTTTGGTTTAGATTTTTCTGGGCTTTGGCTGACTTAGGTTACGGTACGCCTTTAGACGTCTCGTAATCTGAGTGCCAGTCACGTTCCGTACTTTCGGGTCGTGACAGGTACGGATGCGACAGAGGACCCACATGCATTTCTTGATAGGATGGCTAGGATTAGCCATTCGTTGAGGTGTTCTGATGATAGATGGGTGGAGTTCTTTAGTTTTCGTATGGAGGACTTGGCCTATACATGGTACGATTCAGTAGAGAGAGGCCAAGCTGCAGGTCTACCTCCTATGACCTGGGACGAGTTTACAGTTGCATTTCTTGCCCGTTTTCTTCAAGAGAGTGTCCGAGATGCTCGAGCCCGTAGTTTTGAGTCTTTGCGCAAGACTCCTGGGATGACAGTGTCAGAGTATGATATACACTTTACCCAGTTGTCTCGATATGCTCCGTACCTAGTAGACACTGAAGAGAAGAGAATAAAGAGGTTTGTGCGAGGGCTTGACACACAACTATTCCTTGCCATCGGCACCCAGCACTTTGACACATATGCAGCCACGATGGATGCAGCCTTACTTTTGGAGGAGCGCATTTCTGAGACTCTGGTCGTTTCTGGGATGAAGAGGATCCGTACTGATATGCCAGCCCAGCGACAGATGGGTAGACACCGTGATAGATTCTTTCCGGGAGATGGTGGCGGCAGAGGATTGAGACGAGGTCAGTTATTTGGTTCATATCCGCAGACCCAGCAGTCATCGCCAGGATGTTTTCGGTGCAGGAGTCAGTACCATCGTGTCAGAGACTGTACCATGGGGCGCCAGGGCACGGCAACAGTACCACATATGACCTTACCACTTTCACCACTTCCTCAGAGAGCTCTACTTCCTACCCCTGATGAGACTCCACGCCAAGCAGATGCTCCTAGAGGTCGTGGACGTGGAGGTCCTGTTCAGAGAGGACGAGGAGACAGAGGCAGAGGCAGAGGTAGAGGCAGAGGACAGCCAGCTATTAGTGGTGGATAGGCCCGAGTGTTCGCGTTGACTCCTCAGGATGCGCAGGCATCCAATGCCGTCGTGACAGGTACTCTGCCAGTATGTTCTTTTGATGCACGGGTATTATTTGATCCAGGCTCCAAACATTCTTATGTATCCACATACTTTGCACCGAGGTTGGGCCGAGAGTCTTCTTCGTTAGATCAGCCGCTTGTTGTTATTAATCCGGTAGGCAAGTCGTTTGTTGCCCGTTTTGTGTACCGATCGTGTCCCGTTCGTATCGGGGAGAGAGATTCTTCAGTTGATTTGATTCTCCTCGATAAGCTAGACTTCGACGTTCTTCTTGGTATGGACTGGCTAGCCACCTGTTATGCATCTGTGGACTGCCGTGAGATGGCAGTCAGATTCAGTTTTCCTGGTGAGCCAGTTCTTGTTATTCAGGGAGATCGTAGCGCTACCCTTCCCAGCTTGATTTCTTCTCTTCGCGCTGGTCAGCTCTTGCGGAAAGGGTGTCAGGGATTCTTAGCCTATGTTTGTGATACTAGCACCACAGAGGTTCCGTTGGATCAGGTCCCTATTGTGAGAGAGTTTCCTGATGTATTCCCTGACGACCTGCCTGGTCTGCTACCAGAGCGCGAGATTAAGTTCTGCATCGACTTGATCCCCGGCACGGGGCCTATCTCTATACCGCCTTATCGGATGGCCCTGGCGGAGCTTAGAGAGCTGAAGGATCAGTTACAGGACTTGCTGGATAAAGGGCTTATCGGACTGAGTGTGTCACCTTGGGGTGCTCCCGTCCTTTTTGTTAAGAAGAAGGACGGCAGTATGCGCTTATGCATTGATTATCGTCAGCTGAACCGGGTTACTGTGCGGAATAGATATCCCCTACCCCATTTTGAAGACTTATTCGATCAGCTCCAGGGTGTAGGGTATTTCTCGAAGGTTGATTTACGGTCTGGTTATCACCAGTTGCGGGTTCGGAAGGAGGATATTCCGAAGACCGCTTTCCATACACGATATGGTTATTATGAGTTCTTGGTGATGTCGTTCGGGCTCACCAATGCCCCAGCAGCATTTATGGACTTGACGAACCGTGTATTCAGGCCGTATCTTGATCAGTTCATCATTGTGTTCATTGACGACATCTTGGTTTATTCTCGGAGCCGGGAGGAGCACGAGCAGCACTTGCGTATCACATTGCAGACTTTGAGGGAGCATCAGTTGTTCACCAATTTTTCTAAGTGCGCATTCTGGCTAGACAGTGTCGACTTCTTGGGTCATGTGGTGATGAGAGATGGTATTTGTGTGGACCCGAAGAAGATCGAGGCAGTTCAGCGTTGGCCCAGACCGGTATCAGTTATAGAGGTTCGCAGCTTTTTAGGTCTGGCCGGCTATTATCGACATTTTGTCCAGGACTTCTCCCGTATTGCTGCACCGTTGACCGGGTTGACCCGGAAGGGGGTTCCTTTTGATTGGACCGAGGCATGTGAGGATAGCTTCCGGCAGTTGAAAACTCGTCTGACTACTGCACCAGTGTTATCATTGCCTTCAGGATCGGGCGGTTTCGTGGTATATTGTGATGCTTCTCGAGTGGGGCTGGGCTGTGTATTGATGTAGCACAACAGAGTTATCACGTATGCTTCTCGACAGTTAAGGAAACACGAACAGAATTACCCCACTTATGATTTAGAGATGGCTGCAGTAGTATTTGCACTTAAGATCTGGAGACATTACCAATACGGCGAGTCGTGCCAGATATTCACTGACCACAAGAGCTTGAAGTATATCTTTCAGTAGCGAGATCTAAATCTTAGACAGTGCCGTTGGATGGAGTTGGTGAAAGATTATGACTGCGAGATTTTATACCATCCGGGTAAGGTGAATATGGTGGCAGATACTTTGAGTAGGAGGCCCGGAGGTAGCCTATCTTGTTTGAGCACAGTACAGATGCAGTCGACGGCAGATTGGCAGGTTTTATGTGACAGCCGAGTGCAGTTCGAGTTTACTCCTACAGGGGGACAGTTGGCCCATTTCAGAGAACACCCACAGTTACTTGACCGTATCCGCGAGGCACAGTCCGGCGATGCCCGTATTTTAGAGATTATCGAGAAGATTCGGCAGGGCAGAGTTTCTGAGTTCGTGATTGATGATCGGGGGATACTTCGATTTGGGACTCGACTGTGCGTACCAGATTATGGGGGACTGAGGCGTGATATCCTTAAGGAGACACATAGATCAGTGTACAGTGTGCATCAAGGTTCCACCAAGATGTACCATGATTTGAGAGAGGTTTACTTGTGGGACGGGATGAAGAAGGATGTTACAGACTTTGTGTCGAGATGCCTGACTTGTCAGCAAGTCAAGGTCGAGCACTAGAGGCCAGCTGGCGAGTTACAGCCTTTGCCAATCCCTGAGTGGAAGTGGGAACAGGTCTCCATGGAGTTCATTGTGGGTCTACCCAGGACCAGTAGAGGGTATGACTCTATATGGGTGATTGTAGATCGACTGACGAAAGCGGCTCATTTTCTGCCTGTGAAGACCACTTTTAGATTTGCTCAGTATGCCTAAGTTTATATTGATGAGATCGTGCGACTGCATGGCGTCCCGACTTGCATCGTGTCCGACCGGGGCACCCAGTTTACCAGCCGATTGTAGCAGAAACTTCAGGAGGCTTTGGGCACCCGATTGAGTTTTAGCACAGCTTTTCATCCGCAGACTGACGGTCAGTCAGAGCGTACTATTAAGACTCTTGAGGACATGCTCGGAGCTTGTGTTTTAGATTTCGATGGTAGCTGGGATCTTCATTTGCCCTTGATCGAGTTCTCCTACAATAATAGCTTCCACGAGACGATTCAGATGGCACCTTTCGAGGCTTTATATAGGAAGAGATGTCGATCGCCCGTATGTTGGACAGAGTTCAGGGAGAGCAGTATTTTGGGGCCGCAGATCGTACAGGAGATGACTGATAAGATACAGCTGATTCGGGACAGGATGAAAGCGGCCCAGAGTAGGCAGAAATCGTATGCTGACAGGCGCCGTCGCCGACTCGAGTTCGCTGTTGGCGATCATGTTTTCCTGAGGGTCTCTCCGATGAAGGGCGTTATGAGATTTGGGCGGAAAGGGAAGCTTAGTCCTAAATATGTTGGTCCTTTCGAGATCCTAGAGCTTGTCGGTTCGGTGGCTTATCGGTTGGCTCTTCCGCCCAGCTTCCCCGATGTTCACCCCGTGTTTCATGTTTCGATGCTCCGCAAGTACCTTCATGACCCTTCCCATACGATTCAGCACCAGACGATCCAGCTGGAGCACGATCTTTCATTCACCGAGCAGCTGGTGGTCATTTTGGATCGGCAGGTGAAGAAATTGAGGTCGAAGGTTGTACCGTCCATCAAGGTTCTTTGGCGTGGCCCGAACAGCGAGGAGGTCACCTGGGAGACCGAGGACGAGATGAGGAAGAAGTATCCCCATCTTTTTGAAGGTACGCGTAGTTAAATTTTAAATTCGGGGACCTAATTTTTTTAAGGGGGAAGACTGTAACGCTTCGAAAATCGTTTAGGTGGTTTTTCGATAATCGGTAAAATAATCAGTCTTTTCCGTAAAAAGTAAAAATAAGTATTTTTCAGTATAGGCCTAATTATACAAAATTTAGATAAGATATTGCTAGAATTTTGTCACTAAATTGTCACTTAAAAATTTCAAGTCATTTAAATTTTTTTCTATAATTAATTATTTTTAATATTATTTTAAGCTTTTAAAAATACATTAAATTAGTGATAAATACAAATTTAAATGGGCAAATTACACACTTAGGAAACATTATAACCTAAAATCTAGTGTTAATAAAATTTTATCAAGACTTTTCAAGATTTTAGTTCTACGGTTAAAAATTAAAGCAAAAATGAATTAAAAATGGGATTTTTTGTGTAAAAATTGATGTGATATGCATTTAATGAGTTTAAAAGATGCTTTTTGTGTAGAATTTTCTACAAAATCTCACTCACACCTCCCCCCTCACCCTCAGGCCGAGCTCACTGCAGGAAACCCTCCCTATTTTCCACCATTTTCTTGCTTCAAAATTCATGTAAAAATCAACCAAAAATCCACAAAAATCCACAAATTCCTTCACAAATTCTAACTTAAATCCTATTCCACCTCTTTCCAAACCCTAATTGGTTTAAAACAAGGAGAAAAGAGGCATCTTTAGAGGCTAAGTGCAAGAGGATCAACACTTGGGAGGTATAATTTCAATCTAGTTGTTAAATTGGTAGTTTAAATATGCTAATTTAGAATTTTAAAGTGTTATTTTGGTTATAATTCCTTATTTAAGGAAATTCTAGTAAAGGGTTGGAATTTTATTTAGGGTTTGAATCTTTGTAAGTAGGTTATAATTTGTGTTGTGACCATCTAGTAGTTTAAATTGGATGTTTGTGCGATGTTGCGATCGCTATATCGTTTAATCGCGATGTTTGTATCGAAATCGCTATGTTAATGCTTACTAGGTTTTCTATAATTTTAGGAGGTGATTTAATTATGATATATCGACAATATTTATAGCATCTCCTACGACTTGTAGGGTGTGTGAATGCGGAGTTTGGTTTAGTCGGGTTTTAGTTTTGACGGTTGCACCGAAACGACGATTTTAGTTAAGCTTTTAGTGATTTTCGTGTGTTTTCCGCGCGTTTAGTGCACGTTGTGCCTAACTAGTGGGCGTTGATCTTTTCATATTGTGACTTGTGTCGTTCCATGATCTTTAATCTTATGTTGTGTGTTGTGCAATTTTAGGATCGGTTGCGGAAACATCCGACGCGGCGCGCAAAGGTAAAGCCGTGGTTGGATCAGATTAGCGAGGCGTCCGGGTGAGTAGATGTATACATCTATGGGGAAATCATCTGGATGGCGCGAGGTGCCCCATAGTTAGGATCACTTTATTACTTGTAAATTATATGCATAGTTAGCTAGTTAACCATCTCATTCATATACATACCCGTCTGGTTATTCGTCTGCTGGCATTGCATGGATATCTATATACCTATTTGTGATATCACCCTTTAGGACATTTACACCTTTACCATTGGCTCATGTTGCACGCGCACTATTCATGTGAGCACACACGCCTTGGTAATTGACATGTCACGAGCACTTTAGAACCTGCTTAGTTTAGTATCACCACTTGCACCATACATGATACATCGAATTGCATAGCATGTATATACTTTACATCATCTTGCTTATATAGATTCCTAGTCACAAATCAATTTCATACCTTTGATATCATAAACATTTATCATATACAACATATTGGATATTATGATTTTCTTGAGGATTTCCGTATTGATGAGATTTCTGGATTTTGGGGGAAAACCGCAAGAATTTAACAAAATCTTATTATCATTATTTTTAAAATAAAGTTGCGGTTTTCTCATGATGTATGTGTCGTCCACCATGAGTTTTCATGTTTTCTTTTGGATTTCAAGACCCGATTCGAGGAGTGGATGAACCGTCTCGGGTACATGGTGGGCCCGGTATGGTTCCCCGGGGCAAGAAGATCGAGTTGTAGACGATGAGCCTGGCAGGGGAAGACTACCTACCGGTGATGTCTGGCATGGCGGATATCCAGAGGATACCGACCGTTGTCGTGAGATTTGATGATATGGGCCGATCCGGACTGACGGAGCCCGATGTATTGAGACATTGATATAGTGAGACATTGAGACAGATATATTTCCATATTTGGTGTCGATGGTTGACACGGTTTTCAGATGATTTCATTGATGGTACTTTAGCTATTGCACAGATATTCTTTTTCTAAGTTAAGAATGTAGAGCTTATAATATTTTAAGCACTTAAAGATTTCATATTGATGTTGCATACATGTGCATTCATACTAGTGGCATTACATCACATCTAGACATACATGTTGTGACGCATTTGCGTGCATTCTTACGATAGCCTTATTAGATGTTATATTCTACTCACGAGCTGGCAACTCACCCCCGTTGTGCTACAGTGTCTTGCAGGTAGGACCTGGCCTTGTAGCGGCGGGCTTATCTTATCATTGGCTTCTTTTGCTCAGACTCGCGACATTGCTCGTAGGTGGGTTTCGAGGACACTTTATCTTTTTTTTGTACGTTCTTTGTATCTAGTATTCTCCATCTACCACTTCTTATTTGTGTATGCGACCTAGTGATGAGACTGAGAGATTTGTGTATATGTGGTTTCTCTGGGGTCGAGCTCACTTGAGCCGATGAGTTTTTCTTAGTTTTGTGTTTCCTTATGCTTATTTGCTTGATATTGCATATATATTGCATGTGGTTGTGATCCGTCTTGGGCGAAGAGCTAGCACCCGCTTGGGGATGCCATTTTGTTATTACAGGTTATATATCTTGTTGTACCCATTTTTGGGGGCTAGTATTTACAAAGGAGACTGCCGAAATTTTGGGAAAATTTTGATGCTTTAAAATAGGGATTTATACAACATAAATGGTTTAAAATTGTTTTCATAAAGGTTTTCCTTCACTGTTATTGCTTATGGTTTATATTTTCTGGGCATTGGCTGACTTAGGTTACGTTACGCCTTGAGACGTCTCGTAATCTAAGTGCCAGTCACGTTCCGTACCTTCGGGTCGTGACAATAACCTTCTTTAGACATTAAAGATACAGATATGATATTACAAGTCGAACTGGGTACAAAATAACAGTTACGCAAAACCAAAACATGTCCATCTGTCAATCCTAAGTGATAGTCCCCGACGGACTCAGCATCCATGCTTGCTCTGTTTGCAACTCTGAGGGTCATATCATCCGCTTTCAAAACCCTATGGCTTCTCAGTACCTGCAAAGAATTATAGATATGAGATCCTGATCCAGTATCCAATACCCAGGAAGTAGAGTTGATTGACAAACAGTTTTCAATAACATACACACCTAAAGCCGAAGCCACAACTTGCTTCGGGTCTTGGTTCTTGGCCTTCCAAGCCCTGCAATCTTTCTTCCAGTGTCCTTTCTTATGACAATAAAAGCATTCTTCCTTCCCCACAATCTATCCCGCTACCTTTGCTTTTCCCTTGGCTTCAACCTTACTAACACCGCCCCTTGGTTTGGTGGAGGCCTTCTTCTTCCTTTCTTTGGCTTTCGCCTTGGACCTAGAAGAGGAAGCTCCTACAACAAACAAAGCGGGCGTTTCCCTGAATTTCTGCAGGGTGCCCTCTGCACTCCTCAACATGTTGAGGATTTCCGGAAGTTCAACTTCTTTTCCTTGCATGTTGAAATTCAGGATAAACTGGGCGTAGGTGGAAGGAAGGGACTGAAGAATCAAGTCAGTGTAGAGCTCATTCTCTAACGTGGTCCCGAGGTCCGCGAGCTCCTCAATGTAGCCAATCATCTTAAGCACGTGTTCCACTATAGATGATCCGACGGCTAACCTCGCTGAAAATAGCTTCTTCGAGGTCTCGTATCTTGCGATACGGGATTGCTCTCCATTTAGTTCTTTAGTATGGAGAAATATGCATTCAAGATCCATATTCTCATGCCTCCTCTGATGTTCATTGTCCATAGAGGCAAGCATAAGGCACTTGGCCTTCGCGCTGTCAATCTCCCAGGTCTTACGGATTTCCTTATCCGCGACACTGGATTCTGGACCAGGGACGGCGGGGGCCTTAGTGGTAAGGAGATACCCCAACTTGTCATAAGTGATTGCCATTTTGACATTCCTGAACCAATCTTTGGAGTTTGGTCCTGTCAGTATATTTTTATCTAAAAGTAACTTAAGGCCCGTCATGTTGTATGGTTGCTGCAATTAGGAGAGAAAGAGACGAAACACTTTAGCATGATGCTCTTGCAAGTTTAGAGTGGTTTTTAGTTTGTCTAAACTGGATGGCTCCCACTGTTTCTCGAATCCTTCTTCAAACCATAAAAGAAGAACTAGTCGGGATTGATCTCACCATACAATACTTCCTTAACCGTTCAGCCAGGCCGGTGTCGGTACTTCGAGGGAGGTTTTACGATACTTTCGCGAAGTTTCTTAATTAAATAACGTCTTTTCCTTATGGGCGTAGCCCCGCTAACACCTTTCTAAACACCTACTTGGTTTATAGCATTGATCGTTAAGTGAAAAAATCTCCCGAGAAGTAGCATATACTCACAGTAGGATCGGGATCCAAATATCATTGTGTGATAAAGTTGAAGGAATCCTACCAAAATTATCACACTCTAAATGGTATGCAATACTTGCACGTTTCAGTTTCTTTAGAAACCCCCGATGTGGATTTTTGCCCCATGCTCTTATGACCTTGACGAAGGCCAACATATCATAAGTCACTTGTCAACTTCTACCCGTCATTATCCAGGTTAATTTGAACCCACCCGTACATACCCTTGACGAAGGCCAAAATATCTGTACGACTGTCCCAAACCAACGCATCTATTTATGCAACAGAAAAATATTCGGCAGCTACCAATCACTATGCCTTGGCGAAGGTCAAAATACATAGCTTGAATACTACTGAATATTTAATTGAAATGACGGAGGGCTACGAATGGTTTTGGCGAAACCGTGAACTTGGTGAACTTGATATAATCGAAGGAACCTGATAGCTTTTAAAAGGAGTGGTTTAAGCTCCGCATTTTAAAAGTTTTCTGTTTTGAAAAAACCGAGTGGTTTTGAAATTGTTTCAACGATTCAGCTTTGGTTTATTTTCTTTGCATTAATATAATGCGTCCCATCAATTAATCCTACCATTGCAGAAAACAACGAAAATATGACGCACGCTTATGCCATCCGCACTCGCCACTGGGCCCCGTCATCACCCGTTAGGTTGCTTAACTAACGACAGAGCGGGGGCTGGACTAGCGCAGATGCAAAACATAAGCAACGCCTACTAGATATCATATATAGATATAAATATTCGTCAGACACAATGATAGTCATTCCAGATCACAGATGTGTAGGGTTCCTAGGCACCCTAATGAGGTCTCACAAGGCATCAACCATGCCAATTTCAAAAAAACTAGGTGCCGAGAAACCCGACTACGGATCGTTTGCTAGAAAACTAGGCGAAAAACAATCTAGTTAACACTTAACTATAAGAATCGGAAATACAACCTTTGTAGATCCGGTGCTCCACCTCCATAGCTTCGCAACGAAGTCGTCTCCGCTGTCCAAAAGGAATCCGGGCTCTAGAGTCGGCTTCGTCGGAGAAAAAGCGAGCTAGGTCGTCGATGTCCATGCCGAAGATGATCTACGTCGAAGCATCGCAAGATCAAGCTCTCACTTCACCAAGTCATGAAACTTATGAAGATAACACACTCTACTACTTGGCAAGAGGTAGAGGATGAAGAAATAGGAAGTGGGTAGACTTTAGAATTGGATTTCTCACTCAAATCATCAATCCACCATTGATGACCTCAAGCTTCTTCAAAGAAGAAGATGAAGAAGAAGAAGAAGAAAGTTATGATAAGATTAATTTAGAATAGAAAAGAATAATAATCTTATCATAATTTTCACCATGGTTAGGTGTAGAGAATTAACTTAGGTTAGATCTATGGTTAGGGTCAAAAGAAGAAGACAAAATGGTTAAGTAGTCAAAGTTTCATGAAGCTTCAATAAGCTTCATGAAGAATAAAGAAAGAAAACCATTTTGTTTTTCTTCTTTTATGCTTTAATTATTTTCCAAAATGAATAAGCAAATAATTAAAAGAATATGCAAAACCCTAATCATCATCTTGACCATAGTTTAATTCTATACACTTAACCAAAAACCATGTATCATCAAACATGATACAAGTAAGTGCACAAAACTATATCGTATATACAATGTGCACACCCGAGCGAGAAAATCCATTTAAAGTGAACCGATACTAGTTAATGCAAAGTAATATATCAAATATATAATTATGCATTAAATCATTAAATCAACACTTGATTCAATGATCCGGTCATGTCGCACATAACCGACTGGTATCATCAGTAACAACTTATCGAATCAACACTTGATCCGATAACTTGGTTATATCGCATATAACCGATCAATGTCACATCGCGAGAGTCGAATACAGTATCACATACTGGTATTATTCTCGGTCCCGCACATATCTCATATGCGCTCCTATTTCGTTTCGCTTGAGCCAGGAAAGCTCTGTGTAGGACTCTAAAGACTCGTCAATACGCCGGCAGCAGGTGATGATCATATCAAACACCCACAAGCCGCAAGCGGTCTGCTAAACGTAACGGCCACCCGGGTATTGAGCGATCTGAAGATCGACGAGCAAGCCCGCTCACACTCCAGTGAATCCGACCAGTAACACTACCGTACAGTCCGGTCTGATCGTCTGATATGTCGCATATCTTGCCTAGGGGTGGTAAACGTCAGACCCCAATAGCTCGATAAGTCGTGTCGATATGAGGTCTATAACAATTCGAGAAACTACTGGTAACACTTACCAGTAAATCTCAGCAACCCTGGCCAGGGATTTCCTGTTATAGCCAATCGAACACAGCGCAACATCAACCCCCTATACCGGGAGAGACGAATCCCCTCCTATCGCTCATTGCCTCCATGTGACTCGGGACTGTACCCAAAAACCACCGTTTTGCACGCCCTCTTGGACGTGGTAAGATGGAAATCAAAGCACAGTGGGAACCACACAAGACTCTATGACGATCTCGGGTCAACAGACTACTCTGTACCAGTGTCACCAGAGAACTGCCATCTGACGTGAGGTATAATACCAACTGGGAGTTCTCGGCGAGTCCGTCCAGTGTACCCAGTCTCTACTGAGCACCCGTATATCATCTCCGATGTCAAACACCAATGGATATAGGATCATCCATCGCCCATCTGTATGGGTCGAGAAGGTATACGCTAGTCTACTCTGGTATATCGATGCCCCGTCTCGATACACCCACGACTAGGGACTTTGAAGGATGTACTTATGGACTACCATGTCCCCACTAGTATGATCCGCATCATAGTCCAGGTAGTCAAGCACACATCCTAAGGGCTTTACCAACATGTAACAGAGTGACAATCAGTATACATGTTAAGGTAAAGAGTAACCAGATAGCGTACTATCATGTCGAGCAAGAAAGTCCTCCCTATATATGTCCCAGCATCCACTACAATATACATCCTATGTATAGTAATGGCCTCTAGGGCATACATATAACTAACAATCTCCCACTTGCACTAGGGCCATCTGATAGCAGTGGTTGTAGTATCTCATACTCAACCATCCCATAAAAATCTCTCTCTGGGAACAGGCCTTTGTGAGTGGATCCGCTGTGTTGTCCTTCGAGTCTACTCTCCTAACCTCGATCCCCTGGAGATCAACCATCTCCATGATGTGGTGATGCTGCCTTAGAATATGTCTGGATCACTGATGGGACCTGCGTTCATTGGCATAAGCCACAACTCCATTGTCACACAATGGAAGGAACTAAGTTCATCTGATGAACTAATATACACCCAGACAACCTCTTTGGTAGCATCTTAAGTAGCGATGTATTCAGCCTTAATCGTCTAGTATGCCACGGTATCTTGCTTGGAACTCTTCCAACATACCGTTCCTTTACTGAGGGTAAAGACAATGCCTGCGACTGACTTTCAGTCGTCCTTATCACCCTGGAACCCTTCCAGTGATTCTCCCCAGGATCGGTTGATACTATCTCACTACAACTAGTGAGAATCCTAACATCCAATTAGATCTATCTCATAGATCCAAAATCCAGGATTTAGGAGGTATCACTTTGATCCTTTATGGAGAATCATTGTGATAAGCGGAGATTGATCGAGCGTAGCATAGGAAACTCCTTCCCTATCAAGAGTATGTCATCCACGTACTCTACGAGGATCGTCACCATACTCCCTACTACCTTTTTGTATATACAAGGTTCATCTACCATTTTGATAATGTCAACTTCTTTGACTAATCCATCAAAACAGATGTTCCAACTCCGCGATGCCTGCTTTATCCTATAAAGCATCTTCCACACGTTTCCGCTGCTCCCACTGTCTACGAAGCCCTCTGGCTGTGTACTTATAGACACTCTCTTCTAAATCATCATTTAGAAAAGCAGTCAAGACACCCAACCACCAGATATCGCAGTCATGGTATGTAGCCGTGACAAGTAGGATCTGGATGGACTTAAGCATAGCTACTTGAAAAGGTTTCATCATTATCCACACCTGGTCGATGACGAAAAGCTTTAACAAGTTTAGCTTTGAAAGTCTCAACTTTTCCATCTACACCAAGTAATCTTCTCAAGATATACTTGCTCCTGATGGGGATTTAACCCTTCAGATATAGCAACCAAAGTCCATACTTTGTTGGTGTATAAGGATTCCATCTCAGATCACTAAGCATCCAGCCATTCTTATAGAGTCTTACTCCTGATGGCCAGCTCGAAACTAGTTGGGTCATCATCTCATGATGCAATCCTCGCTCCCACTGTCATAGAGAAACCGAAGTATCTCTCAGGTGGGTGAGGAACCCTACTAGATCGGCGGAGAGGCTGAGGTTCGTTGGTATCTATTGAATCCTTTGGTTCTTTCAAATCATCAGCTGCAGTTTGTATAGCTGGAACCTTTCCAGTTCTACATAACAGATCTTGCCTCGAGCTTGTCCGGAATTTGTTTTTCAGACATAGGCTGGACAACCCCAAATCTTAACCAACTTAAGATATGGGCTCTTCCCTTTCCATATCAAATATGAAGTGGTAGGCAACTGATTTGATTCGAACCTTATTCAATAGGTATGCAGCTTCTCAAGCGCATAACTCCCAAAAAGGAAAAAGGTAACTCAGCAGTACTCATCATAGAGCACACCATATCAAATAGGGTGTATCTGCTCCGCCCCGATATACCATCGTGCTATGGTGTATACAGAGGAGTAATGCTGAGAGACAATCTCATTCTCCTTTAGAATAGTCCAGGATTTTCGTGCTCAAGTATTCTCCTCCCTGATCACATCAAAGGATATAATACTTGTACCCTTATTGGTTCTCTACTTCTAACTTATATTCTGTGAATATCTCAAAAGGTTCAGACTTGTGTTTCAACAGGAACATACGTCTGAATCTTGAGAGATTATCAGAGAACGTAATGAAGTATAAAGAACCAGTCTTGGCATATGTAGACAGGGGACCTTTATACATCAACATGTATCATCCCAAGAGTTTACCAACTCTTTCTCTGTTTCCAGTAAACGGAGCTATGGTCATCTTATCTTTATGACATGACTGGCGAGTTTCACAAGATGTAAATTCAAACTGATTTAAATATGCATCTAAATGTAACTCAGCCAGTCGGGTCGCATTGATATGACCTAGTCTACAATACCTCAAGAAGGATTCGTTCATTTCTGAACTTTTCCTCTTGTGTGTGTTCTGTATACTAAAGAACTGTAGTTTGATTTAGAACGTCAATGCTTTTAGATAACGTGCCTGAACCGATCAACTTTTGATATAGGAAATGTTCAAAACATTATCCAACAATACAAAATTTTATCCTTTTTTTAATAACAAAGAGAGTGATATGATTTGGTATATCAGGTTCGGTATCTAATAACATTCGTTCAGAATCAATGTATTGGTAATACAGGGTGACAGTGACCAACAGACTTGGCTGCAACACTTGCCCCGTTTTCTGCCTCATGAAACTTATCACCCGTTCTCAGTTCTCTACCTTTCTGTAGCCCTATGTAACATATTACATATCTGGGATCCTGATCTGGTATCACATACCCAGGACGTAAAGGATACTGAGAAACAGTTCTTTGTAATGAACACACCCGAAGATGATGCATCAGCATGCACTCTCTTCGTTTGGGCGGCACGGGAATTCTGGTAATCCCCAATTTCCTGCTCTGTCTTATAACAATTATAAGTTGGAGCGGGACCAACGTTCCCCAGCTCAGTATAACAAGCGGGTTCGGTCAATTATCCGTATTATTATCTTGATTAAGGCGTGATATGGTCGCTACCTGGAGAGAGAGAAGAAAACACTCAGCGTGCGCTCTTGCAAGAATAGATTGGTTATTATTTTATCTAATCAGGATGGCTCCCACTGCTTTTTATCAAATCTTCCTTCAAACCCTAAAAGGAAAGACTAGCCGGGATTAATTACACACTACAAGTTCGCCAATTTTTCAGCCAGGCCAGTGTCGGTACTTTGAGGGAGGTCCCTCGTTCTTTCGCACGAACCTAATTAATGTAAACCTCGTTTTCCCAGAGGCGTAACCTCGTTAACACCTTTCTAGACACCTACTTGATCGGCTAATTGTAATATGTAAAACTCTCCCAGGAGTAACAATTACTCGCAGCGGGTATCGGGATCCAACTATCTCATAGAAGGTATGCAATCTCATTGCAAATTTCAACACTTGAAATTCCCGATAATATTTTTCCCCTAGCTCGCTATGACCTTGACGAATGCCAAACAACCCATAGTCCACTAGTCAAGTTCAACCCGTACATTTCTTGATTGAATTAAACCCACCCGCACGACCCTTGACGAATGCCAAACAACGCCGTACGAATACCCTAATCCAATCGCATCATATGCTCAAGCAGATAAATACTAGTTAGCTACCGTACACTACGCCTTGACGAATGCCAAACTACCGCAGCACGAATACTAACTAGTACATATCTGAAATGACGGAGGGCTACGACAGGTTTTTCTGAAAACCTATTGCGTAATGAACCTGATATCGTTGTAGAATCAAATGATTTTAAAAATGGAGTGGTTTTGAAGCTTTTCTAGTTTTGCTAAAGGAGTCACTCCCGGTGAAGGGATCGTCGGTCCTTTCCTCGTCGAATGAGGTGCGGGATATATCATATATATCACTGTGCAAAGCAAAAACTCTTAAAAGCAATCAAAAGACAAACCGAGTGTGTAGCATCTGCCAGTTATTGCTAAAGTAGTCACTCCCGGTGAAGGGATCTCGGTCCTTTCCTCATCGAATAAGGTGCAGGATATATCACATATACCGCTGTGCAAAGCAAGAACTGTAGCTACCTGTTTTATTTTTGAAATTCGATTCTACAACATCTTAGGTTTCTTTTAATTCATTAATCATATTAATGAAGTCCCATCATTTAAGTTACCTAAACATCACAGATAAATACGACGTACACTTATGCCATCCGCATTCGCCTCGATGTCCCCTCGTGCACCGTTAGGTTAGGTAACTAACGGTAGAGCGGGGCAGGGCTAGCGCGGGTGTAAAACATAAGTAACGTCTATATAATATATCATATATACTATATACTGTATCTATCACAGAACATCACATGATCACATCACAGATATCGCAGCAGAAGAATCATATGAAATATTGGATATACTAGGACGTCCGTGTTTTCAATACGAGCCAGTATAAAACATGGATTCCACGGTCGCGATGAATAGCCAAACCCACACCCCTAGACCCCTACGAGAGCGGCAAGCAACCCTACCAATTCTAGAGTTAGGAGACCCGGACTCGACTCCTCGAGTTGGTCTCCCACTGGACTCCAGAACCCGGTTACTTGTGCTCCCCTCCTTGGGTCTATCCTAGTGCGGAAAAGTAAATAATATACAAACGGTGACTACTTCCGCAACCTGGAAGCGCCCCAATAAAAGAATATTACATACAAGTTTTTACATGAATGAAAATGAAAAACACTCATCTCACATAAAAACCCCCGGCTATTCAAACACGACGATCCAATATAACATATCCAGCAACACATAACATCACATGTCATCAACGTAAGTAAATATGCGCATCCCAATTGTCGTTGGCATATAGCAACGAAACCGGCGATATCACATATTACACTTACGGTCACAGAAAAGAAAGTGTAAAACTACAACAGTTGGAATCCGCAACCTCCTCAGACATCGCATGCCTGACCAAATGAATTACTTAGACATCGCATGCCTAACAATTATAAACCCCGCATTTTAGTCTCAAAATCGAAAACTCTTTTCAATATCAAGTCGGCCAATTCAACAAGATTCCCAACATCCTGATCGAATGCTCGTCGCAAACTTCAGTAGGCGGCCGCACCCCTGATACCGTCGACAAAGTGCACCAAGGCGGAACACCGCTGCCGCGAGCACCCGAACGGATGCTTTCGGCGACAGGGTTCTCCTACAGTCACTTGGTCGGGGCTATGGAGTGAGGCTGTCTATTAAGTTTACCCGGCGAGTATCCGCGTACGCTACGTGATTGCGACGGACTTTTGATCACATCAAAATTCCGTGGCAACCGATCAAGTGAGACTAAATTGCTATGTTTATAACATTCATTCAGTTATCTCATAACTTCTTGTGAATTCCAATTATTGTATCCCATTCCAGATAATTAGAAAATGTTAAACTTTCCGATTGAACATTCGAACACCCAAGTTTTCCCGATACAGATCAACACATGAAATAAGTCTAACAACATTCAGTTCGTGCCTCAGTTCCAACGGTCCAGCCGTAGAAGGGTCAAGCCAACGCCTCACATGTGGCACTCCGTACTGCCCCAAACCCGAAGGTTCAAAGGGCAGTTCAAGACGGTCACATAATCGAGTTAAGGTTTGTTGTCTTCTAGAGGGACCATCGCGTTACTTGCACTACTTAGAACGTCGTTAAACAACGGAAAAATCCAACACTTGGAAATTTCCCGACAGGGGAAAAATTGGGTATTTATATCCGGTCGAACTTTTTAACATATTCTAATATTTATCCGGAAAGCCACACAGACAAAATTTGATAATCCGATCGAACATTCGAATCCCCAAAACAACCCAGAAAATTCAACTCTTGAAAAAAATATTAAAAATTCCCAGAAAAATCACCACTGGAAACTAACAGTTACTGTGCAAAATAAATTAAATATTGTGGCCGTACGGCCGCGGAACCGCCGCATGAGCTATTGCTCATGCCGCGGATCCACGCTGCCTTAGTGGAATTGGACTGTAAAATTTCACAGTAACTCTTAGATGTTTGTGATGTGTTCTCTGCGTATTTTTAATTTTGAAAAAGACCAGATTTCAGAAATCGTCCAGAGAGCAATTTTGGGTTCGTCCGGGTTTCAAATTCCGTCTAGACTTCGCCTAAGGCTCTAGCTAGGCTCTGATACCACTGTAGGGTTCCTAGGCACCCTAATGAGGTCTCACAAGGCATCAACCATGCCAATTTCAAAAAAACTAGGTGCCGAGAAACCCGACTACGGATCGTTTGCTAGAAAACTAGGCGAAAAACAATCTAGTTAACACTTAACTATAAGAATCGGAAATACAACCTTTGTAGATCCGGTGCTCCACCTCCATAGCTCCGCAACGAAGTCGTCTCCGCTGTCCAAAAGGAATCCGGGCTCTAGAGTCGGCTTCGTCGGAGAAAAAGCGAGCTAGGTCGTCGATGTCCATGCCGAAGATGATCTACGTCGAAGCATCGCAAGATCAAGCTCTCACTTCACCAAGTCATGAAACTTGTGAAGAAAACACACTCTACTACTTGGCAAGAGGTAGAGGATGAAGAAATAGGAAGTGGGTAGACTTTAGAATTGTATTTCTCACTCAAATCATCAATCCACCATTGATGACCTCAAGCTTCTTCAAAGAAGAAGATGAAGAAGAAGAACAAGAAAGTTATGGTAAGATTAATTTAGAATAGAAAAGAATAATAATCTTATCATAATTTTCACCATGGTTAGGTGTAGAGAATTAACTTAGGTTAGATCTATGGTTAGGGTCAAAAGAAGAAGACAAAATGGTTAAGTAGTCAAAGTTTCATGAAGCTTCAATAAGCTTCATGAAGAATAAAGAAAGAAAACCATTTTGTTTTTCTTCTTTTATGCTTTAATTATTTTCCAAAATGAATAAGCAAATAATTAAAAGAATATGCAAAACCCTAATCATCATCTTGACCATAGTTTAATTCTATACACTTAACCAAAAACCATGTATCATCAAACATGATACAAGTAAGTGCACAAAACTATATCGTATATACAATGTGCACACCCGAGCGAGAAAATCCATTTAAAGTGAACCGATACTAGTTAATGCAAAGTAATATATCAAATATATAATTATGCATTAAATCATTAAATCAACACTTGATTCAATGATCCGGTCATGTCGCACATAACCGACTGGTATCATCAGTAACAACTTATCGAATCAACACTTGATCCGATAACTTGGTTATATCGCATATAACCGATCAATGTCACATCGCGAGAGTCGAATACAGTATCACATACTGGTATTATTCTCGGTCCCGCACATATCTCATATGCGCTCCTATTTCGTTTCGCTTGAGCCAGGAAACCTCTGTGTAGGACTCTAAAGACTCGTCAATACGCCGGCAGCAGGTGATGATCATATCAAACACCCACAAGCCGCAAGCGGTCTTCTAAACGTAACGGCCACCTGGGTATTGAGCGATCTGAAGATCGACGAGCAAGCCCGCTCACACTCCAGTGAATCCGACCAGTAACACTACCGTACAGTCCGGTCTGATCGTCTGATATGTCGCATATCTTGCCTAGGGGTGGTAAACGTCAGACCCCAATAGCTCGATAAGTCGTGTCGATATGAGGTCTATAACAATTCGAGAAACTACTGGTAACACTTACCAGTAAATCTCAGCAACCCTGGCCAGGGATTTCCTGTTATAGCCAATCGAACACAGCGCAACATCAACCCCCTATACCGGGAGAGACGAATCCCCTCCTATCGCTCATTGCCTCCATGTGACTCGGGACTGTACCCAAAAACCACCGTTTTGCACGCCCTCTTGGACGTGGTAAGATGGAAATCAAAGCACAGTGGGAACCACACAAGACTCTATGACGATCTCGGGTCAACAGACTACTCTGTACCAGTGTCACCAGAGAACTGCCATCTGACGTGAGGTATAATACCATCTGGGAGTTCTCGGCGAGTCCGTCCAGTGTACCCAGTCTCTACTGAGCACCCGTATATCATCTCCGATGTCAAACACCAATGGATATGGGATCATCCATCGCCCATCTGTATGGGTCGAGAAGGTATACGCTAGTCTACTCTGGTATATCGATGCCCCGTCTCGATACACCCACGACTAGGGAGTTTGAAGGATGTACTTATGGACTACCATGTCCCCACTAGTATGATCCGCATCATAGTCCAGGTAGTTAAGCACACATCCTAAGGGCTTTACCAACATGTAACAGAGAGACAATCAGTATACATGTTAAGGTAAAGAGTAACCAGATAGCGTACTATCATGTCGAGCAAGAAAGTCCTCCCTATATATGTCCCAGCATCCACTACAATATACATCCTATGTATAGTAATGGCCTCTAGGGCATACATATAACTAACAAGATGAACATATTGGATATGCTAGGAATCTACGTTTAGTTCGAGCTTGCAACGAAAGACGGATTACACGGTCGCGATGAATAGCCAAACCCCACCCTAGACCCCTACGGGTGCGGCAAACTAGCCGCCAAATACCCGAAGTGAAGCAGCCTTCGTCAACAACGTGAGTAGGCCACTCAACACTTCTAAGTACCCGGTAGTTTGTGCACCCTACCTTGGGTCTATCCTAGGAGCAAAAACAGTAAAAGAAATAATATACAATGGTGGCTACAACCTCAATCCGGATGTGTGACCATGAATTAATATTACATCAAATTACAAATATTACATTGAATGAAAAATGAAAACCCTCATCTCACATCCCCGGCTATTCATCGTGACGATCCAACAAGTTCATATCCACAAACCAATAGAAACATCACAGAAATATGCAACCCCAACTAATCGACATATAGCAATTAGAGGAAGTTTAAAACACATTATACAGAACATGAAACATCAAACAACATTAAACTGCGACTTCGAAACACCTGTAATATGCCACAGTGAATAATTTACAGTAAAGTCAAAATTGGCAAAAACAAACAACTCCTGAAGCCCAAGATTTAAGCCAAAAAGCCAACAACAAAATTTGAACCATTTCCTCCCTCATCAAACCGTCCTGGCCTGAATTATTGCTACTGTGGCCGGCCCCCCTGGTGAGGAAATGCTCCAATTTTGTCTCGTGGCCTTTTTACTGTTCAAAGATGACTCTGTACATGTTTAAATATTTTTCAGAGTCCATTAAAAAACGACAGAAACTCATATTTTTGGGCTTCGATGTTTTGGTTCGTTTCGTTTTCACAGTTTATCTAGTTGTTTGAACTATTAGTTTTATGTTTAGCTAGGCTCTGATACTAATGTAGGTTTATGTTACCCATCCCGGTGCTTAACGGGGAGGCGGAATAGGTAAAAATCAAAATTTTCTCATTGGAAACATAGACTAACCATGAAGAATCTTTGCTAAACGAAAACTAACAAACTAATACGGAGTTTTAACTACTAGGTTAGATAGTTATACCTAGTTCTTGAACTCCTTCTTTTCTTGTTGTGGTCCTCCTAGTTGCTAGCTCCTTGGAGTGGTGTAGATGGCTCCTCCTCGATGTCTTCTCTAGGTCAAAGAACGATCCACCCGAAGGCCTCTACCTCGAGCTTCTACCTCAACAATGAAGTAACTAGAGTGCTTGGCTTGCTACACTAAGAACCGTAGAGTGAGTAGAGAAGTATTTTGGTGGTTTAGTCTCAAAACTTTGATTTTCAACACATGAAACACTTAAGCTTTTTGAGAGAGGAAGAAGGAGAGCAAACCATGAGAGAGAAAGATAATGAGAGAACAAAGCTCTCATATGAGAAATATATGATAATAATAATTATAATTAAAAAAATTGTGATGGTGAGTTGATTTGACCATTATCATTTTATAATTAATGCTAAGCATGCTTCAAAAATATCTCACGCTCAACAAAAGAAAATATCTATGTCAATGTGAGACAACAAGTCAAATGGTCAATCCAACTCTAACCATGATACAATTATCCTTAATTAAAACTATTAATCATATTCCTCCTTCTCATTATGGTTTTGATCAAGTTAATGGTCAAAACCCTAATGAGGTGTTTCCCTTTCTGCCCCTGTCAACTGTACATACATACCCTCATCCGCGTTCCATAGAAACAAGAATACAATGAGACTAGACCAATCCCAAAACAAATACTAGGATCTGGTTTAAACCAAAGCCCACTAGTATCAACTGCTCGAACACCAAACATGCACAAGTGCGCGTATGTGAACGAACTCCCGTCGTAAAACCATACGACTTCTACTACGTTTCGCCCAAAAGTGAACAACCCTCTACGTGGGACTCTAAAGACTCGACACTACGCTGGCAGTTGGTTTAACCATAGTCCGCAAGTGGTACTAGCTGTACATAACGGTCCCCAGGTAGATGTCGATAAGAAGACCGATGAGGTGAACCCATCCGAACTCCTACTGAGCCTGAATGTGACAATCTCCGTACAGTCCGGTCTGTTCGTCTAAGAGTATCGCATGTCGGGCCTAGGAGGCGGTAAACGTCAAACCCCTAATAGCGGTACAAGTCGTGTCGGAGTATAGCCCAGAACACCCTGAGAAATTACTGGAAAGGCTGCCAGTAAATCTCACTTGCCCTGGCCAGGACTTTGTGCAATGGCTCTCCTAGACACAGCGCGATATCAACTCCCAATACTGGGTAAGACGAATCCTGTCTAACCGTCATTGCCTCCAAGTTCTTCGGGACTGCACCCAACTACTACCTGTTTGCACGACTCAATAGAGCCGTGGTAGGGTAGTAATCTAAGAGCAGTGGGAACGCACTTGAGGCGAAGTGGCAGTATCAAGTCAACGGACTAAGCTGTACTCATGTCACCTGAGAACTGTTATCTGACGATAGGTATAGTACCAACCAACAGTTCCCGACGAGTCCTGTCCAGTGTACTCATAACCTAATGAGCACCTGCATACTATCTCCAGTACGACGTATTGATTGCTGTGGGACAGACCATCTCCCAAGCTGGGATGAGAAGCGTACACACCAGTCTACTCCGGAGTATCGATGCCCTGTCTCGATAATCCTATGACTGGGGACCTGTATAAGGATGTGCTTGTAAACTACCCAACCCCCACAAGTGTGACTGCCATCACAACGCTGGTAGTCAAGCAAAGATCCTAAGGGCTCTATCAATATGTATTAGCGATATATCAAAAGAAACATATACACATATTAAGATAGATACAAACCAAGTAGCATACTACCATATTGAGCAAGACTGTTATAAATCTGTATATATCCCAAGCTTCCAAAATGTAATATACAAACTGGTACTATACAATAATGGCCTCTAGGGCATATCACACTAACAGTAGGTATCATCCAGATCTTCCATGGAGAATCCTCGTGATAAGAGGAGCTTAATCGAGTGTAGCATAAGAAATCATTTCCTATCAAGAGTATGTCATCTACATACAATACGTGGAAGACAATCTTACTCTCTACAACCTTCTTGTATATACAAGGTTCATCTACCTTTTTGATGAAGTCAAACTCTTTGCCTGCCACATCAAAATAGATGTTCTAACTCCGCGATGCGTGCATTAATCCTGATGGACTTAAGCATAGCCACTGGAGAAAAGGTTTCATCTTAAACCACACCTGGTTATTGACAAAAACCTTTTACCAGAAGTCTAGCTTTGAAAGTCTCAACTTTTCCATTTACACAAAGAATCTTCTCAAGATCCATTTGTTCCCGATGGGTTTTACCCCTTTAGGTGCATTATTCAAAGTCATACTTTGTTGGTGTACATGGATTCCTTCTTTGATCGCATAGCATCCAGCATTTTCACAGAGTCCCTACTCATGATGCCCTGCCTGAACCTGGTTGGGTCATCATCTACCATGATTCAGTCCTCGCTCCCACTGTCATCGAGAAAAGCGTAGTATCTCTCAGGCGGATGAGTAACCCTACCAGATTCGTGGAGAGGCTGGGGTTCGTTGGAGACTATTGAATCTTTTGGTTTCACCAAATCATCAGGTGTTAGTTTGTCTAGCTGGAACTCCTTCCAGTTCTACCTCATGACCACAAATTTCTTCATAAGAAATTCCTTTTCTTAAAAGGTGGCATGCTGAGAAATAAAACACCTTTTGCTCCTCAGTGTGGTAGAAGATATTCCCTCGCAAATGTTTGGGATATCCAACAAACTTACAGAGCTGACCAAGCCTCGAGCTTGTCCGGATTTTGTTTCTCAACATAGGCCGGACAACCCCATATCTTAACTCGTTTAAGACATGGTCTCTTTCCATTCCATATCTCATATGGAGTGGTAGGCACTGATTTGGATGGAAACCCATTCAATAGGTATGCAGCTTCTCAAGTGCATAACCCCGAAAAGGAAACAGGTAACTCAACATTACTCATCATAGAGCGCACCATATCTCATAGGGCGCGATACCCCCGTCCCGATACACTATTGTGCTGTGGTGTACACGAAGGAGTAAGATGAGAGAATCCCATTCTCTGTTTAGAAAATCCAGGAACTCCATGCCCAAGTATTCCCTTTTCCAATCACATCGAAGGACTTAATACTTCTACCCGTCTGGTTCTCAAACTCCAAGCTTATATTCCTTGAATTTCTCAAAAGTTTCAGACTTGTGTTTCAACAGGAACATACGTCCGAATTTTGAGAGATGGTCAGTGAATATAATGAAGTACGAGGAACCAGCCCTAGTATTTGTAGACATAGGACTGTATACATCACCATGTATCAGTCCCAAGAGTTCAGCAACTCTTTCTCCGTTTCCAGTATACGGAGTTTTGGTTATTGTACCTTTGAGACAAGACTGGCAAGTATCATAAGATGAAAATTCGAGCAGATTCAAATATTCATCCTTAATGTAACTTAGCTAGTCGTGTCGTATTGATATGACCTAGTCTACAATGCCACAAGAAGGATTCGTTCATTTCTGAACTACTCCTCTTGTGTGTGTTCTACATACTTTGAACTGTGATTTGATTTAGAACTTATATGCTATTATATAACGTGTCGGATCCAATCAACTCTTGATTAAGGAAAATATTCACAACATTATCCTGGAATACAAAATTATATCCTTCTTTAACTTAATAAAGAAACTGATATAATGTTGTACATCAGGTTCGGCATGTAATAACGTTTGTTAAGAATCAATGTATTTACCATTTGGTAATACAAGGTGATATTATCCAACTGATTTGGCTGCAACATTTGCTCCATTCTCTACACTTAGAGACATATCACCCAATCCCATTTCTCTACCTTTCTGTAGCCCATGTAACATCTTATATATGTGGGTTCCTATTCCGGTATCTCATACCTAGGACGTAGGGTGTACTGAGAAACATTTCTCGTTAATGAACACACCTGAAGAAGATGCATCAACATGCATATTCCTTGATTGGGTCGCGTAGGAAACCGGATATTCCCCTATTTCCTGCTCGGACTTATAACAATTATAAGAAAGAGCGGAACCAACATTTCCCAGCTCAGTATAATAACTAGGTTCGGTCAATAAATCCAAATTATTATCTTGATTAAGGCATGTCACGGTCGCTACCAGGAGAGAGAGAGAAGAAAACACTTTGCGTATGCTCTTGCAAGATCAGATTGGTTATTATTTTATCTAATCAGGATGGCTCCCATTGTTTTATCAAATCTTCCTTCAAACCCTAAAATGTATGACTAGCCGGGATTAATTACACCCTACAAGTTCACCAATCTTTCGGCCAGGCCAGTGTCGGTACTTTGAGGGGGGTTCCCAGTGCTTTCGCACGGACCTAATTAAAATAAACCTCATTTTTCAAAGGGCGTAACCACGTTAACACCTTTCTAGACACCTACTTGATCGGCTAATTGTAATGTGCAAAACTCTCCCAGGAGTAACTTTTACTCGTAGTGGGTATCGGGATCCAAATATCTCATAGAAGGTATGCAATCTCATTGCAAATTTCAACACTTGAAATTCCCGATAATATTTTACTCCTAGCGTCCTATGACCTTGATAGAGGCCAACAAACCATAGTGCGCTAGTCAAGTTCAACCTGTCATTTCATGATTGAATTAAACCCACCCGTATGACCCTTGGCTAAGGTCAACAAAGCCGTACGACTACCCTAACTTAATCGCATCATATGCTGCAGAAAACCACTAATTAGCTACCGCACACTATGTCTTGGCTAAGGTCACCAAATGCAGCGCGAATACTAAAAAGTACTTATCTGAAATGACGGAGGGCTACTTAAGGGTTACACTAGCGCCCCGGCTAACTTCCGTGGCCAAATGCGGAACAAATTTTTTTATAGAGATACAAAACTTGGCGCAGGAATAAACCTTAACCGGATCTTTACCATAAACCTAGTTAGCAATTAGGGTTCTGTCTACTATGAAAGAATATATACCTAAAGAAAACAAGTCCTTCGGGTCTTCAATCCTCTTCTTAAGCTCCTCGATGGATGTATGGATCGTGCTTGAACTTTGGCCTCCTTGTGTCAACGATGATCCACCCGAGAGCTCCAACCTTGAGCTAAACCTATAACTTGGGGTAACTAGAATACTTAGCTTGCTAATCTAAGTAGACTAGAGTGAGTAGAGTGTGACTTGAGTGGCTTAGTCTCACTAACCCTTAATTATCAACACATGATACACTAGGGTTTGAGAGAGGAAGAAGGAGAGAGCTTGCTTGAAGAGAGAGAAAGTATTTGTGATAATGATAATAAAAGTTGGAATGGATAATATATATATGACCATTTATCATGGCTTGAAAAAAATATCTCATCAAAATATCTAGCTCAAAAATATCTCACCAAGATATCTATGGTCAACAAGTCAAGCCAAGTCAAATGGTCAACCAAGTATCCATGCCAAATAAAATTATCATTTATCAAAAATAACAAAATCTTTTCTTTTTCTCATATGTGTTTTGACCAAGTCAATGGTCAAAACCCTAATGAGAAGTCTCCTTCTATACCCTCTCCCATCCGTATATACATACCCGCATCCGTGTTCCGAAAAACACGAATACAATGAGATGAATCCAATCCAATAATCATATACTAGGATCCGTCTTAGACCAAAGCCCACTAGTATAGTCTGCTCGAACACCATACGTGCACAAATACACGTATATGATCGAACCCTATCCTAAAACCATACGTCTTCTACTCATTCACTCATTTTCTCTCCTCTCCCTCTCACATGGCTGCTGCTGCCGCCCTCTCTCCCTCTCCTCTCTACCTCCTCACAAATCCATTAAAAGTCAATCTCACTTTCACAAAAAATGTGCACAAGCTCACAAGCTTCACTTTGGACCAAGAAAGTAAGGATTTTGGACACTTGGGGCAACTCAAGAATTTTTTTTGAGTTGCCAAATGAGGTAATCTCTGCACCAATAGTATAGTTTTTCTTTCATCTTAACACCTATGCATGTTTAGAAGTGATTTAGTTCGGTTTAGTGGACTTTGAGAATTCCAAGTTAGGGTTTTGGGGAATTCTTGAGTTGTGAAGTGTAATTGAGGTTTAATCGTGATTACAAACCCGCCTAGTGCTAAAATACTGGACCAAATTTAGACTTAAATCCCAAATACGAACTTTGAATTTTGCAGATTCGGAAAATGTAGGAATTGTGATGGTTTTTGGTAATCTGCTAACACCCGGGGATTCTAAAATTTATTTAGAAAACACAGAGAGACCAGCAGGCACCTAGGAAGTATTAACCAAGACCCGAGCCCCTAACCCTCTACCCAGGCCACAGAAAAATTCCTTCTGGCTACAAATTGCGGCCAGACATGGGGCATTTTGTCTCGTGTTTGTGTCATGGATCCAGTATCTGTAATCTAGACCCCTCCTGTATGCAAAATTGGCTAGTTTTGCCTAGGGTAAAATCTGGGACTAAATTCATGAGTTGTTGTTTTGATTCGGGTTTATATTTTTCGTATTTTGGATTCTGGATTTTAGTATTTGTGTTTTACCTCGATCACTTGACGTTTGTACGGCGATATCGAGGGTTGTTTGGGGGTTTGAAAGGCGTAGTCCGTAGGTTCTAACCTATAGGCTTTTAGCGTGTCGTTTTGGTTTTGATTTGGTTTTTAATACGATACGATACATTATGATGTGTAGGTACCCCTACGAGGACTTCGAGATGAAAAGTAAGCACGTGGCGACGTTGGCAACGGAAAGCGAAGAGCAAGGTGAGTATATTTATATCTACGGGGGAAGTCGGGTGGATGACGTATAGCACCCCCGCAATATCATAAGAAATGATATGATGTGATATAGATATACTTAGATGTGTCATTGAAGGATATAAACACTTAGCAAGAAAAGCTTTAGGAGACCATGGGTTAATGTTAGCGAGATTTGAGGAAAGTGGTTTAGTTGGTTTCTTAGTCGCAAACTCTAGAGTGAGGTTGTTACACATACACATACATGCACGGGATATGATTTTGGGTGTATACGTCATATGTATATATATATATATATATATATATATGTATAGGTGGATGTGTTGGTGCTTATATATATACACACACTTGTACACAGAGGTTGAGGATAGTATATGGTACTTGGAGATGAGTCGATGTGATTGTGCATGATGCTGTGAGATCAGTGATGTGATTTGGTTCGTACTATAAGATACGATAGGAGATTATAGCGGATCTTTAGGAGATGTGTTTCAGACACACGCATATATATTTGTTGATGGTATCAGCTTGTACTAGACTTAGATCTGTACCCCAGTTCATAACATATGATGATAAGGATACTAGATGAGTAATGAGATAAATATGATATTTAACCCATACCCAGATTTGGGATGCCATACGATAGATTTACCTACGAGATATAGTTATGAGGATAGATCCACACTCTTGACTCGAGGATGTCATATTATTTATTGTATCGTACGTGATACTATTGAGGCGAGATCACCGACTACTAGATATATATATAGATCGACTCAGACATAGGTGGGTTCCCTTACCCTTTTGACTGGGCTCGAGTCATACCAGTTTTCAAAACTGGAAAATTGTGAGTAATTTAAATACCAAACTGTATGACTCGTATATTGGGTAGGTATATTTTTCAGTGTTGCTGTTACTACATCACTTTCTGTATATTCATGACGTTTCATCGCATTGCATACTTG
Organism: Agapanthus africanus; assembly: GCA_030015575.1. NCBI lineage: Eukaryota > Viridiplantae > Streptophyta > Magnoliopsida > Asparagales > Amaryllidaceae > Agapanthus > Agapanthus africanus. The sequence continues at coordinate 461,354,402 of CM057348.1, forward strand.
TACATATGTTATCTGTAGTTATTATGAAACCCTGCTGTCAGGACACCAGCACCATTACCGATGATGCGTATGTTCCACGTACACTTGCTTGCCGGCTCACACACATCATCATCGGTAATTGCCATATCACGTACACTTTAGTGAATATTATTTCATTGACATAGCCTGCTAGCTGATAGTTGTAGGGTTCCTAGGCACTCTCAAGAGGTCTCACAAGGCATCAACCATGCCAATTTCAAAAATTACGGTGCCGAGAAACCCTAAACTACGGATCGTTTGCTAGAAAACTAGGCGAAAAGATAACTAGTTAACACTTAACTAAGGGAATACGGAAATACAACCTTTGTAGATCCGGTGCTCCACCTCCATAGCTCCGCAACGAAGTCCTCTCCGCTGTCCAAATCAAATCCGGGCTCTAGCGTCGGCTTCGTCGGAGAATGGGCAAGCTAGGTCGTCGATGTCCATGCCGAAGATGATCTACGTCGAGGCATCGCTAAATCAAGCTCCGACTTCACCAAGTCAAGAAACTTGTGAAGAAAACACACTCTACTACTTGGCAAGAGGTAGAGGATGAAGAAATAGGAAGTGGGGTTAACTTTAGTTTTGGATTTCTCACTTTTTTCCAACAATCACCATTGATGGAGCTTGGTTTTCTTCAAAGAAGAATGAAGAAGAAGAAGAGCAAGAAGAAGATAAGTATTATGATAAGAATAAAAGAATAAATAAAAATCCATTCTTATCATAATTCTCACCATGGTTAGGTGTAGAGAATTAACTTGAGTTAATTGAATTGGTTAGGGTTAAGCATGAGACAAAATGGTGACTAAGTCAAAAGTTCATGAAGCTTCATGAAAGAAAACAAAAGAAGCCACCATTCTATTTTATGCAATTTTATTTTCCAAAAATAAAAAAAAATGAATAAATGAATAATCAAATAAAAATCGTAACCATTTCTTTAACCAAGGTTTAATTCTTTACACAAACCCTAATTTGCATGTATCATCAAATATGATACAAACAAGTGCACAAAATCATATCGCATATGCAATGCGCACAACCGAGCGAGAAAATCCATTTAAAGTGAACCGATACTAGTTAATGCAAAGTAATATATCAAATATATAATTATGCATTAAATCATTAAATCAACGCTTGATTTAACGATCCGGTCATGACGCACATAACCGACTGGTACCATTAGTAACATCTTATCGAATCAACACTTGATCCGATAACCCGGCTATATCGCATATAACCGATCAATGTCACATCGCGAGAATCGAATACAGTATCACATACTGGTATTATTCTCGGTCCCGCACATATCTCATATGCGCTCCTATTTCGTTTCGCTTGAGCCAGGAAACCTCTGTGTAGGACTCTAAAGACTCGTCAATACGCCGGCAGCGGATGATGATCATATCAAACATCCACAAGCCGCAAGCGGTCTGCTAAACGTAACGGCCACCCGGGTATTGAGCGATCTGAAGATCGACGAGCAAGCCCGCTCACACTCCAGTGAATCCAAACAGTAACACTACCGTACAGTCCGGTCTGATCGTCTGATCTGTCGCATATCTCGCCTAGGGGTGGTAAACGTCAGACCCCAATAGCTCGATAAGTCGTGTCGATATTAAGTCTATAACTATTCGAGAAACTACTGGTAACACTTACCAGTAAATCTCAGCAACCCTGGCCAGGGATTTCCTGTTATAGCCAATCGAACACAGCGCAACATCAACCCCCTATACCGGGAGAGACGAATCCCCTCCTATCGCTCATTGCCTCCATGTGACTCGGGACTGTACCCAAAAACCACCGTTTTGCACGCCCTCTTGGACGTGGTAAGATGGAAATCAAAGCACAGTGGGAACCACAAAAGACTCTATGACGATCTCGGGTCAACAGACTACTCTGTACCAGTGTCACCAGAGAACTGCCATCTGACGTGAGGTATAATACCATCTGGGAGTTCTCGGCGAGTCCGTCCAGTGTACCCAGTCTCTACTGAGCACCCGTATATCATCTCCGATGTCAAACACCAATGGATATGGGATCATCCATCGCCCATCTGTATGGGTCGAGAAGGTACACGCTAGTCTACTCTGGTATATCGATGCCCCATCTCGATACACCCACGACTAGGGACTTTGAAGGATGTACTTATGGACTACCATGTCCCCACTAGTATGATCCGCATCATAGTCCAGGTAGTCAAGTACACATCCTAAGGGCTTTACCAACATGTAACAGAGAGACAATCAGTATACACGTTAAGGTAAAGAGTAACCAGATACCATACTATCATGTCGAGCAAGAAAGTCCTCCCTATATATGTCCCAGCATCCACTACAATATACATCCTATGTACAGTAATGGACTCTAGGGCATACATATAACTAACAATCTCCCACTTGCACTAGGGCCATCTGTAGCAGTGGTTGTAGTATCTCATACTCAACCATCCCATAAAAAAAAATCTCTCTTTGGGAACAGGCCTTTATGAGTGGATCCGCTGTGTTGTCCTCAGAATCTACTCTCCTAACCTCGATCACCCTGGAGATCAACTATCTCCATGATCAGGCGATGCTGCCTTAGAATAAGTCTGGATCACTGATGGGACCGGCGTTCCTCGGCATAAGCCACAATTCCATTGTCACACAATGGGAGGAACATAGTTCATCTCATGAACCAATATACACCCAAACAGCCTCTTTGGTAGCATCTTAAGTAGCGATGTATCCTGCCTTTATCGTCTAGTATGTCACGGTATCTAACTTGGAACTCTTCCAACATACCGTCCCTTTGCTTAGGGTATAGACAATGCCTGTGACTGACATTCAGTCGTCTTTATCACCCTGGAACCCTTCCAGTGATTCTCCCCAGGATCAATTGATACTATCTCACTACAACTAGTGAGAATCCCAACATCCAATTAGATCTATCTCATAGATCCAAAACCCAGGATTTAGGAGGTATCACTTTGATCCTGCATGGAGAATCATTGTGATAAGCGGAGATTGATCGAGCGTAGCATAGGAAACTCTTTCCCTATCAAGAGTATGTCATCCACGTACTCTATGAGGATCATCACCATACTCCCTACTACCTTTTTGTATATACAAGGTTCATCTACCATTTTGATGATGTCAAACTCTTTGACTACTTCATCAAAACAGATGTTCCAACTCCGCGATGCCTGCTTTATCCTATAAAGCATCTTGCACACGTTTCCGCTGCTCCCACTGTTTATGAAGCCCTCTGGCTGTGTACTTATAGACGCTCTCTTCTAAAACATCATTTAGAAAAGCAGTCATGACACCCAACCACCAGATATCGTAGTCATGGTATGTAGCCGTGGCAAGTAGGATCTGGATAGACTTAAGCATAGATCCTTAGAAAAGGTTTCATCATAATCCACGCCTGGTCAATGACGAAAACCTTTAACAAGTCTAGCTTTGAAAGTCTCAACTTTTCCATCTACACCAAGTAATCTTCTCAAGATATACTTGCTCCTGATGGGGATTTAACCTTTCAGATATAGCAACCAAAGTCCATACTTTGTTGGTGTATAAGGATTCCATCTCAGATCGCTAAGCATCCAGCCATTCTTACAGAGTCTCACTCCTGATGGCCAGCTCGAAACTAGTTGGGTCATCATCTCATGATGCAATCCTCGCTCCCACTGTCATAGAGAAACAGAAGTATCTCTCAGGTGGGTGAGGAACCCTACTAGATCGGCGGAGAGGCTGAGGTTCGTTGGAATCTACTGAATCCTTTGGTTCTATCAAATCATGTGCTGTAGTTTGTATAGCTGGAGCATTTCCAGTTCTACATTACAGACCTTGCCTAGAGCTTGTCCGGATTTTGCTTTTCAGACATAGGCTGGACAACCCCAAATCTTAACTAACTTAAGATATTGGCTCTTCCCTTTCCATATCACATATGAAATGGTAGGCAACTGATTGTATTCGAACCCTATTCAATAGGTATGCAGCTTCTTAAGTGCATAACTCCCAAAAAGGAAACAGGTAACTCAGTAGTACTCATCATAGAGCACACCTTATCATATAGGGTGTGATTGCTCCGCCCTGATATACCATCGTGCTATGGTGTATACAGAGGAGTAATGCTGTGAGAGAATCTCATTCTCCTTTAGAATAGTCCAGTATTTCCGTGCTCAAGTATTCTCCTCCTTGATCTCATCAAAGGACATAATACTTATACCCGTATTGGTTCTCTACTTCCAACTTATATTCTGTGAATATCTCAAAAGGTTCTGACTTGTATTTCAACAGGAACATATATCTGAATCTTGAGAGATTATCAGAGAATGTAATGAAGTATAAAGAACCGGTCTTGGCATGTGTAGACAGGGGACCTACATACATCAACATGTATCATCCCAAGAGTTTACTAACTCTTTCTCTGTTTCTAGTAAACGGAGCTATGGTCATCTTATCCTTGTGACATGACTGGCGAGTTTCACAAGATGTAAGTTCAAACTAATTTAAATATGCATCTTTATGTAACTCCAGCTAGTCGGGTCACATTGATATGACCTAGTCTACAATGCCTCAAGAAGGATTCGTTCATTTCTGAACTCTTCCTTTTGTGTGTGTTCTGTATACTAAAGAACTGTAGTTTGATTTAGAACATTAATGCTTTTAGATAACGTGCCTGAACCGATCAACTTTTGATATAGGAAATGTTCAAAACATTATCCAACAATACAAAATTTTATCATTTCTTTACTAATAAATAGATAGATACGATTTTGTATATCAGGTTCGGTATCTAATAACATTCGTTCAGAATCAATGTATTGGTAATACAGGGTGACAGTGACCAACAGACTTGGCTGAACTCTTGCCCCGTTTTCTGCCTCATGAAACTTATCACCCGTTCTCAGTTCTCTACCTTTCTGTAGCCCTATGTAACAAATTACATATCTGGGATCCTGATCTGGTATCACATACCCAGGACGTAGAGGATACAGAGAAACAGTTCTTTGTAACGAACACACCCGAAGATGATGCATCAGCATGCACTCTCTTCGTTTGGGCGGTACGGGAATTCTGGTAATCCCCAATTTCCTGCTCTGTCTTATAACAATTATAAGTTGGAGCGGGACCAACGTTCCCCAGCTCAGTATAACAAGCGGGTTCGGTCAATAATCCGTTTTATTATCTTGATTATGGCGTGATATGGTCGCTACCAGGAGAGAGAGAGAAGAAAACACTCAGCGTGCGCTCTTGCAAGAATAGATTGGTTTTTATTTTATCTAATCAGGATGGCTCCCACTGCTTTTTATCAAATCTTCCTTCAAACCCTAAAAGGAAAGACTAGCCGGGATTAATTACACACTACAAGTTCGCCAATCTTTCAGCCAGGCCAGTGTCGGTACTTTGAGGGAGGTCCCCCGTGCTTTAGCACGAACCTAATTAATGTAAACCTCGTTTTCCCAGAGGCGTAACCCCGTTGACACCTTTCTAGACACCTACTTGATCGGCTAATTGTAATGTATAAAACTCTCCCAGGAGTAACTCTTACTCGTAGCGGGTATCGGGATCCAACTATCTCATAGAAGGTATGCAATCTCATTGCAAATTTCAACACTTGAAATTCCCGATAATATTTTGCCCCTAGCACCCTATGACCTTGACGGAGGTCAACAAACCATAGGCTACTAGTCAAGTTCAACCCGTCATTTCTTGATCGAATTAAACCCACCCGCACGACCCTTGACGGAGGTCAACAAGGCCGCACGACTACCCTAACTTAATCTGCATCATATGCATAAACAGATAAATACTAGTTAGCTACCGCACACTACGCCTTGACGGAGGTCAACAAACGTAGCACGAATACTAAATAGGACTTATCTTAAATGACGGAGGGCTACGACAGGTTTTTCTGAAAACCTATTGCGTAATGAACTTGATATCGTTGTAGAATCAAATGATTTTAAAATGGAGTGCTTTTGAGGCTTTTCTAGTTTTGCTAAAGGAGTCACTCCCGGTGAAGGGATCGTCGGTCCTTTCCTCGTCGAATGAGGTGCGGGATATATCATATATATCACTGTGCAAAGCAAAAACTCTTAAAAGCAATCTAAAGACAAACCGAGTGTGTAGCATCTGCCAGTTATTGCTAAAGGAGTCACTCCCGGTGAAGGGATCTCGGTCCTTTCCTCATCGAATAAGGTGCAGGATATATCTCATATACCGCTATGCAAAGCAAGAACTGTAGCTACCTGTTTTATTTCGAAATTCGATTCTACAACATCTTAGGTTTCTTTTATTTCATTAATCACATTAATGAAGTCCCATCATTTAAGTACCTAAACATCCCAGATAAATACGACGTACACTTATGCCATCCACATTCGCCTCGATGTCCCCTCGTGCACCGTTAGGTTAGGTAACTAACGGCAGAGCAGGGCAGGGCTAGCGCGGGTGTAAAACATAAGTAACGTCTATATAATATATCATATATACTATATACTGTATCTATCACAGAACATCACATGATCACATCACAGATATCGCAGCAGAAGAATCATATGAAATATTGGATATACTAGGACGTCCGTGTTTTCAATACGAGCCAGTATAAAACACGGATTCCACAGTCGCGATGAATAGCCAAACCCACACCCCTAGACCCCTACGAGAGCGGCAAGCAACCCTACCAATTCTAGAGTTAGGAGACCCGGACTCGACTCCTCGAGTTGGTCTCCCACTGGACTCCAGAACCCGGTTACTTGTGCTCCCCTCCTTGGGTCTATCCTAGTGCGGAAAAGTAAATAATATACAAACGGTGACTACTTCCGCAACCTGGAAGCGCCCCAATAAAAGAATATTACATACAAGTTTTTACATGAATGAAAATGAAAAACACTCATCTCACATAAAAACCCCCGGCTATTCAAACACGACGATCCAATATAACATATCCAGCAACACATAACATCACATGTCATCAACGTAAGTAAATATGCGCATCCCAATTGTCGTTGACATATAGCAACGAAACCGGCGATATCACATATTACACTTACGGTCACAGAAAAGAAAGTGTAAAACTACAACAGTTGGAATCCGCAACCTCCTCAGACATCGCATGCCTGACCAAATGAATTTCTTAGACATCGCATGCCTAACAATTATAAACCCCGCATTTTAGTCTCAAAATCGAAAACTCTTTTCAATATCAAGTCGGGCAATTCAACAAGATTCCCGACATCCTGATCGAATACTCGTCGCAAACTTCAGTAGACGGCTGCACCCCCGATACCTTCGACGAAGTGCACCAAGGCGGAACACCGCCACCGCGAGCACCCGGACGGATGCTTTCGGCGACGGGGTTCTCCTACAATCACTTGGTCGGGGCAATGGCGTGAGGCTGTCTATTAAGTTTACCCGGCGAGTATCCCCGTACGCTACGTGATTGCGACGGACTTTTGATCACATCAAAATTCCGTGGCAACCGATCAAGTGAGACTAAACTGCTATGTTTATAATATTCATTCAGTTATCTCATAACTTTTTGTGAATTCCAATTATTGTATCCCATTCCAGATAAATAGAAAATGTTAATCTTTCCGATCGGACAATCGAACACCCAAGTTTTCCCGATACAGATCAACACATGAAATAAGTCTAACAACATTCAGTTCGTGCCTCAGTACCAACGGTCCAGCCGTAGAAGGGTCAAGCCAACGCCTCACATGTGGCACGCCGTACTGCCCCAAACCCGAAGGTTCAAAGGGCAGTTCAAGACGGTCACATAATCGAGTTAAGTTTTGTTGTCTTCTAGAGGGTCCATCGCGTTACTTGCACTACTTAGAACGTCGTTAAACTACGGAAAAATCCAACACTTGGAAATTTCCCGACAGGGGAAAAATTGGGTATTTATATCCGGTCGAACTTTTTAACATATTCTAAAATTTATTCGGAAAGCCAAATAGACAAAATTTGATACCCCGATCGAAACACCGAATCCCCAAAACAACTCCAGAAAATTCAACTCTGTATTAAATATTAAAAATTCGCAGAAAAATCACCACTGGAATCTAAGAAATACTGTGCAAAAAAGTTTAAATAATATGGCCGTACGGCCGCGGAACCGCCGCATGAGCATTGCCCATGCCGCGGATCCGCGGTGGAAAAGATGAATTGGGCCTCCAAATTTCACAGTAACTCTTATATATTCCTGATGTGTTTCCTGCATATTTTTAATATGGAAAAATCCCAGAATTTGGAAAACGTCCAGAGAGCAATTTTAAGGTTGGGGTTTCGGGTCGTTCGGACTTCAAAATCCGTCTAGACTTCGCCTAAGGCTCTAGCTAGGCTCTGATACCACTGTAGGGTTCCTAGGCACTCTCAAGAGGTCTCACAAGGCATCAACCATGCCAATTTTAAAAATTACGGTGCCGAGAAACCCTAAACTACGGATCGTTTGCTAGAAAACTAGGCGAAAAGATAACTAGGTAACACTTAACTAAGGGAATACGGAAATACAACCTTTGTAGATCCGGTGCTCCACCTCTATAGCTCCGCAACGAAGTCCTCTCCGCTGTCCAAATCAAATCCGGGCTCTAGCGTCGGCTTCGTCGGAGAATGGGCAAGCTAGGTCGTCGATGTCCATGCCGAAGATGATCTACGTCGAGGCATCGCTAAATCAAGCTCCGACTTCACCAAGTCAAGAAATTTGTGAAGAAAACACACTCTACTACTTGGCAAGAGGTAGAGGATGAAGAAATAGGAAGTGGGTTAACTTTAGTTTTGGATTTCTCACTTCTTTCCAACAATCACCATTGATGGAGCTTGGTTTTCTTCAAAGAAGAATGAAGAAGAAGAAGAGCAAGAAGAAGATAAGTATTATGATAAGAATAAAAGAATAAATAAAAATCCATTCTTATCATAATTCTCACCATGGTTAGGTGTAGAGAATTGACTTGAGTTAATTGAATTGGTTAGGGTTAAGCATGAGACAAAATGGTGACTAAGTCAAAAGTTCATGAAGCTTCATGAAAGAAAACAAAAGAAGCCACCATTCTATTTTATGCAATTTTATTTTCCAAAAATAAAAACAAATGAATAAATGAATAATAAAATAAAAACCCTAACCATTTCTTTAACCAAGGTTTAATTCTTTACACAAACCCTAATTTGCATGTATCATCAAATATGATACAAACAAGTGCACAAAATCATATCGCATATGCAATGCGCACAACCGAGCGAGAAAATCCATTTAAAGTGAACCGATACTAGTTAATGCAAAGTAATATATCAAATATATAATTATGCATTAAATCATTAAATCAACGCTTTATTTAAAGATCCGGTCATGACGCACATAACCGACTGGTACCATTAGTAACATCATATCGAATCAACACTTGATCTGATAACCCGGCTATATCGCATATAACCGATCAATGTCACATTGCGAGAATCGAATACAGTATCACATACTGGTATTATTCTCGGTCCCGCACATATCTCATATGCGCTCCTATTTCGTTTCGCTTGAGCCAGGAAACCTCTGTGTAGGACGCTAAAGACTCGTCAATACGCCGGCAGCGGATGATGATCATATCAAACATCCACAAGCCGCAAGCGGTCTGCTAAACGTAACGGCCACCCGGGTATTGAGCGATCTGAAGATCGACGAGCAAGCCCGCTCACACTCCAGTGAATCCAACCAGTAACACTACTGTACAGTCCGGTCTGATCGTCTGATCTGTCGCATATCTCGCCTAGGGGTGGTAAACGTCAGACCCCAATAGCTCGATAAGTCGTGTCGATATTAAGTCTATAACTATTCGAGAAACTACTGGTAACACTTACCAGTAAATCTCAGCAACCCTGGCCAGGGATTTCCTGTTATAGCCAATCGAACACAGCGCAACATCAACCCCCTATACCGGGAGAGACGAATCCCCTCCTATCGCTCATTGCCTCCATGTGACTCGGGACTGTACCCAAAAACCACCGTTTTGCACGCCCTCTTGGACATGGTAAGATGGAAATCAAAGCACAGTGGGAACCACACAAGACTCTATGACGATCTCGGGTCAACAGACTACTCTGTACCAGTGTCACCAGAGAACTGCCATCTGACGTGAGGTATAATACCATCTGGGAGTTCTCGGCGAGTCCGTCCAGTGTACCCAGTCTCTACTGAGCACCCGTATATCATCTCCGATGTCAAACACCAATGGATATGGGATCATCCATCGCCCATCTGTATGGGTTGAGAAGGTACACGCTAGTCTACTCTGGTATATCGATGCCCCATCTCGATACACCCACGACTAGGGACTTTGAAGGATGTACTTATGGACTACCATGTCCCCACTAGTATGATCCGCATCATAGTCCAGGTAGTCAAGTACACATCCTAAGGGCTTTACCAACATGTAACAGAGAGACAATCAGTATACACGTTAAGGTAAAGAGTAACCAGATACCATACTATCATGTCGAGCAAGAAAGTCCTCCCTATATATGTCCCAGCATCCACTACAATATACATCCTATGTACAGTAATGGCCTCTAGGGCATACATATAACTAACAATCTCCCACTTGCACTAGGGCCATCTGTAGCAGTGGTTGTAGTATCTCATACTCAACCATCCCATAAAAAAAAATCTCTCTTTGGGAACAGGCCTTTGTGAGTGGATCCGCTGTGTTGTCCTCAGAATCTACTCTCCTAACCTCGATCACCCTGGAGATCAACTATCTCCATGATCAGGCGATGCTGCCTTAGAATAAGTCTGGATCACTGATGGGACCGGCGTTCCTCGGCATAAGCCACAATTCCATTGTCACACAATGGGAGGAACATAGTTCATCTCATGAACCAATATACACCCAAACAGCCTCTTTGGTAGCATCTTAAGTAGCGATGTATCCTGCCTTTATCGTCTAGTATGTCACGGTATCTAACTTGGAACTCTTCCAACATACCGTCCTTTTGCTTAGGGTATAGACAATGCCTGTGACTGACATTCAGTCGTCTTTATCACCCTGGAACCCTTCCAGTGATTCTCCCCAGGATCAATTGATACTATCTCACTACAACTAGTGAGAATCCCAACATCCAATTAGATCTATCTCATAGATCCAAAACCCAGGATTTAGGAGGTATCACTTTGATCCTGTATGGAGAATCATTGTGATAAGCGGAGATTGATCGAGCGTAGCATAGGAAACTCTTTCCCTATCAAGAGTATGTCATCCACGTACTCTACGAGGATCATCACCATACTCCCTACTACCTTTTTGTATATACAAGGTTCATCTACCATTTTGATGATGTCAAACTCTTTGACTACTTCATCAAAACAGATGTTCCAACTCCGCGATGCCTGCTTTATCCTATAAAGCATCTTGCACACGTTTCCGCTGCTCCCACTGTTTACGAAGCCCTCTGGCTGTGTACTTATAGACGCTCTCTTCTAAAACATCATTTAGAAAAGCAGTCATGACACCCAACCACCAGATATCGTAGTCATGGTATGTAGCCGTGGCAAGTAGGATCTGGATAGACTTAAGCATAGATCCTTAGAAAAGGTTTCATCATAATCCACGCCTGGTCAATGACGAAAACCTTTAACAAGTCTAGCATTGAAAGTCTCAACATTTCCATCTACACCAAGTAATCTTCTCAAGATATACTTGCTCCTGATGGGGATTTAACCTTTCAGATATAGCAACCAAAGTCCATACTTTGTTGGTGTATAAGGATTCCATCTCAGATCGCTAAGCATCCAGCCATTCTTACAGAGTCTCACTCCTGATGGCCAGCTCGAAACTAGTTGGGTCATCATCTCATGATGCAATCCTCGCTCCCACTGTCATAGAGAAATAGAAGTATCTCTCAGGTGGGTGAGGAACCCTACTAGATCGGCGGAGAGGCTGAGGTTCGTTGGAATCTACTGAATCCTTTGGTTCTATCAAATCATGTGCTGTAGTTTGTATAGCTGGAGCATTTCCAGTTCTACATTACAGACCTTGCCTTGAGCTTGTCCGGATTTTGCTTTTCAGACATAGGCTGGACAACCCCAAATCTTAACTAACTTAAGATATTGGCTCTTCCCTTTCCATATCACATATGAAATGGTAGGCAACTGATTGTATTCGAACCCTATTCAATAGGTATGCAGCTTCTTAAGTGCATAACTCCCAAAAAGGAAACAGGTAACTCAGTAGTACTCATCATAGAGCACACCTTATCATATAGGGTGTGATTGCTCCGCCCTGATATACCATCGTGCTATGGTGTATACAGAGGAGTAATGCTGTGAGAGAATCTCATTCTCCTTTAGAATAGTCTAGTATTTCCGTGCTCAAGTATTCTCCTCCTTGATCTCATCAAAGGACATAATACTTATACCCGTATTGGTTCTCTACTTCCAACTTATATTCTGTGAATATCTCAAAAGGTTCTGACTTGTATTTCAACAGGAACATATATCTGAATCTTGAGAGATTATCAGAGAATGTAATGAAGTATAAAGAACCGGTCTTGGCATGTGTAGACAGGGGACCTACATACATCAACATGTATCATCCCAAGAGTTTACTAACTCTTTCTCTGTTTCTAGTAAACGGAGCTATGGTCATCTTATCCTTGTGACATGACTGGCGAGTTTCACAAGATGTAAGTTCAAACTAATTTAAATATGCATCTTTATGTAACTCCAGCTAGTCGGGTCACATTGATATGACCTAGTCTACAATGCCTCAAGAAGGATTCGTTCATTTCTGAACTCTTCCTTTTGTGTGTGTTCTGTATACTAAAGAACTGTAGTTTGATTTAGAACATTAATGCTTTTAGATAACGTGCCTGAACCGATCAACTTTTGATATAGGAAATGTTCAAAACATTATCCAACAATACAAAATTTTATCATTTCTTTACTAATAAAGAGATAGATACGATTTTGTATATCAGGTTCGGTATCTAATAACATTCGTTCAGAATCAATGTATTGGTAATACAGGGTGACAGTGACCAACAGACTTGGCTGCAACTCTTGCCCCGTTTTCTGCCTCATGAAACTTATCACCCGTTCTCAGTTCTCTACCTTTCTGTAGCCCTATGTAACAAATTACATATCTGGGATCCTGATCTGGTATCACATACCCAGGACGTAGAGGATACAGAGAAACAGTTCTTTGTAACGAACACACCCGAAGGTGATGCATCAGCATGCACTCTCTTCGTTTGGGCGGTACGGGAATTCTGGTAATCCCCAATTTCCTGCTCTGTCTTATAACAATTATAAGTTGGAGCGGGACCAACGTTCCCCAGCTCAGTATAACAAGCGGGTTCGGTCAATAATCCATTTTATTATCTTGATTATGGCGTGATATGGTCGCTACCAGGAGAGAGAGAGAAGAAAACACTCAGCGTGCGCTCTTGCAAGAATAGATTGGTTTTTATTTTATCTAATCAGGATGGCTCCCACTGCTTTTTATCAAATCTTCCTTCAAACCCTAAAAGGAAAGACTAGCCGGGATTAATTACACACTACAAGTTCGCCAATCTTTCAGCCAGGCCAGTGTCGGTACTTTGAGGGAGGTCCCCCGTGCTTTCGCACGAACCTAATTAATGTAAACCTCGTTTTCCCAGAGGCGTAACCCCGTTGACACCTTTCTAGACACCTACTTGATCGGCTAATTGTAATGTATAAAACTCTCCCAGGAGTAACTCTTACTCGCAGCGGGTATCGGGATCCAACTATCTCATAGAAGGTATGCAATCTCATTGCAAAATTCAACACTTGAAATTCCCGATAATATTTTGCCCCTAGCACCCTATGACCTTGACGGAGGTCAACAAACCATAGGCTACTAGTCAAGTTCAACCCGTCATTTCTTGATCGAATTAAACCCACCCGCACGACCCTTGACGGAGGTCAACAAGGCCGCACGACTACCCTAACTCAATCTGCATCATATGCGTAAACAGATAAATACTAGTTAGCTACCGCACACTACGCCTTGACGGAGGTCAACAAACGTAGCACGAATACTAAATAGGACTTATCTGAAATGACGGAGGGCTACGACAGGTTTTTCTGAAAACATATTGCGTAATGAACTTGATATCGTTGTAGAATCAAATGATTTTAAAATGGAGTGCTTTTGAGGCTTTTCTAGTTTTGCTAAAGGAGTCACTCCCGGTGAAGGGATCGTCGGTCCTTTCCTCGTCGAATGAGGTGCGGGATATATCATATATATCACTGTGCAAAGCAAAAACTCTTAAAAGCAATCAAAAGACAAACCGAGTGTGTAGCATCTGCCAGTTATTGCTAAAGGAGTCACTCCCGGTGAAGGGATCTCGGTCCTTTCCTCATCGAATAAGGTGCAGGATATATCTCATATACCGCTATGCAAAGCAAGAACTGTAGCTACCTGTTTTATTTTGAAATTCGATTCTACAACATCTTAGGTTTCTTTTATTTCATTAATCACATTAATGAAGTCCCATCATTTAAGTTCCTAAACATCACAGATAAATACGACGTACACTTATGCCATCCACATTCGCCTCGATGTCCCCTCGTGCACCGTTAGGTTAGGTAACTAACGGCAGAGCAGGGCAGGGCTAGCGCGGGTGTAAAACATAAGTAACGTCTATATAATATATCATATATACTATATACTGTATCTATCACAGAACATCACATGATCACATCACAGATATCGCAGCAGAAGAATCATATGAAATATTGGATATACTAGGACGTCCGTGTTTTCAATACGAGCCAGTATAAAACACGGATTCCACGGTCGCGATGAATAGCCAAACCCACACCCCTAGACCCCTACGAGAGCGGCAAGCAACCCTACCAATTCTAGAGTTAGGAGACCCGGACTCGACTCCTCGAGTTGGTCTCCCACTGGACTCCAGAACCCGGTTACTTGTGCTCCCCTCCTTGGGTCTATCCTAGTGCGGAAAAGTAAATAATATACAAACGGTGACTACTTCCGCAACCTGGAAGCGCCTCAATAAAAGAATATTACATACAAGTTTTTACATGAATGAAAATGAAAAACACTCATCTCACATAAAAACCCCCGGCTATTCAAACACGACGATCCAATATAACATATCCAGCAACACATAACATCACATGTCATCAACGTAAGTAAATATGCGCATCCCAATTGTCGTTGACATATAGCAACGAAACCGGCGATATCACATATTACACTTACGGTCACAGAAAAGAAAGTGTAAAACTACAACAGTTGGAATCCGCAACCTCCTCAGACATCGCATGCCTGACCAAATGAATTTCTTAGACATCGCATGCCTAACAATTATAAACCCCGCATTTTAGTCTCAAAATCGAAAACTCTTTTCAATATCAAGTCGGGCAATTCAACAAGATTCCCGACATCCTGATCGAATACTCGTCGCAAACTTCAGTAGACGGCTGCACCCCCGATACCGTCGACGAAGTGCACCAAGGCGGAACACCGCCACCGCGAGCACCCGGACGGATGCTTTCGGCGACGGGGTTCTCCTACAGTCACTTGGTCGGGGCAATGGCGTGAGGCTGTCTATTAAGTTTACCCGGCGAGTATCCCCGTACGCTACGTGATTGCGACGGACTTTTGATCACATCAAAATTCCGTGGCAACCGATCAAGTGAGACTAAACTGCTATGTTTATAATATTCATTCAGTTATCTCATAACTTTTTGTGAATTCCAATTATTGTATCCCATTCCAGATAAATAGAAAATGTTAAACTTTCCGATCGGACAATCGAACACCCAAGTTTTCCCGATACAGATCAACACATGAAATAAGTCTAACAACATTCAGTTCGTGCCTCAGTACCAACGGTCCAGCCGTAGAAGGGTCAAGCCAACGCCTCACATGTGGCACGCCGTACTGCCCCAAACCCGAAGGTCCAAAGGGCAGTTCAAGACGGTCACATAATCGAGTTAAGGTTTGTTGTCTTCTAGAGGGTCCATCGCGTTACTTGCACTACTTAGAACGTCGTTAAACTACGGAAAAATCCAACACTTGGAAATTTCCCGACAGGGGAAAAATTGGGTATTTATATCCGGTCGAACTTTTTAACATATTCTAAAATTTATTCGGAAAGCCAAATAGACAAAATTTGATACCCCGATCGAAACACCGAATCCCCAAAACAACTCCAGAAAATCCAACTCTGTATTAAATATTAAAAATTCGCAGAAAAATCACCACTGGAATCTAAGAAATACTGTGCAAAAAAGTTTAAATAATATGGCCGTACGGCCGCGGAACCGCCGCATGAGCATTGCCCATGCCGCGGATCCGCGGTGGAAAAGATGAATTGGGCCTCCAAATTTCACAGTAACTCTTATATATTCCTGATGTGTTTCCTGCATATTTTTAATATGGAAAAATCCCAGAATTTGGAAAACGTCCAGAGAGCAATTTTAAGGTTGGGGTTTCGGGTCGTTCGGACTTCAAAATCCGTCTAGACTTCGCCTAAGGCTCTAGCTAGGCTCTGATACCACTGTAGGGTTCCTAGGCACTCTCAAGAGGTCTCACAAGGCATCAACCATGCCAATTTCAAAAATTACGGTGCCGAGAAACCCTAAACTACGGATCGTTTGCTAGAAAACTAGGCGAAAAGATAACTAGTTAACACTTAACTAAGGGAATACGGAAATACAACCTTTGTAGATCCGGTGCTCCACCTCCATAGCTCCGCAACGAAGTCCTCTCCGCTGTCCAAATCAAATCCGGGCTCTAGCGTCGGCTTCGTTGGAGAATGGGCAAGCTAGGTCGTCGATGTCCATGCCGAAGATGATCTACGTCGAGGCATCGCTAAATCAAGCTCCGACTTCACCAAGTCAAGAAACTTGTGAAGAAAACACACTCTACTACTTGGCAAGAGGTAGAGGATGAAGAAATAGGAAGTGGGTTAACTTTAGTTTTGGATTTCTCACTTTTTTCCAACAATCACCATTGATGGAGCTTGGTTTTCTTCAAAGAAGAATGAAGAAGAAGAAGAGCAAGAAGAAGATAAGTATTATGATAAGAATAAAAGAATAAATAAAAATCCATTCTTATCATAATTCTCACCATGGTTAGGTGTAGAGAATTAACTTGAGTTAATTGAATTGGTTAGGGTTAAGCATGAGACAAAATGGTGACTAAGTCAAAAGTTCATGAAGCTTCATGAAAGAAAACAAAAGAAGCCACCATTCTATTTTATGCAATTTTATTTTCCAAAAATAAAAACAAATGAATAAATGAATAATAAAATAAAAACCCTAACCATTTCTTTAACCAAGGTTTAATTCTTTACACAAACCCTAATTTGCATGTATCATCAAATATGATACAAACAAGTGCACAAAATCATATCGCATATGCAATGCGCACAACCGAGCGAGAAAATCCATTTAAAGTGAACCGATACTAGTTAATGCAAAGTAATATATCAAATATATAATTATGCATTAAATCATTAAATCAACGCTTTATTTAAAGATCCGGTCATGACGCACATAACCGACTGGTACCATTAGTAACATCTTATCGAATCAACACTTGATCTGATAACCCGGCTATATCGCATATAACCGATCAATGTCACATCGCGAGAATCGAATACAGTATCACATACTGGTATTATTCTCGGTCCCGCACATATCTCATATGCGCTCCTATTTCGTTTCGCTTGAGCCAGGAAACCTCTGTGTAGGACTCTAAAGACTCGTCAATACGCCGGCAGCGGATGATGATCATATCAAACATCCACAAGCCGCAAGCGGTCTGCTAAACGTAACGGCCACCCGGGTATTGAGCGATCTGAAGATCGACGAGCAAGCCCGCTCACACTCCAGTGAATCCAACCAGTAACACTACCGTACAGTCCGGTCTGATCGTCTGATCTGTCGCATATCTCGCCTAGGGGTGGTAAACGTCAGACCCCAATAGCTCGATAAGTCGTGTCGATATTAGGTCTATAACTATTCGAGAAACTACTGGTAACACTTACCAGTAAATCTCAGCAACCCTGGCCAGGGATTTCTTGTTATAGCCAATCGAACACAGCGCAACATCAACCCCCTATACCGGGAGAGACGAATCCCCTCCTATCGCTCATTTCCTCCATGTGACTCGGGACTGTACCCAAAAACCACCGTTTTGCACGCCCTCTTGGACGTGGTAAGATGGAAATCAAAGAACAGTGGGAACCACACAAGACTCTATGACGATCTCGGGTCAACAGACTACTCTGTACCAGTGTCACCAGAGAACTGCCATCTGACGTGAGGTATAATACCATCTGGGAGTTCTCGGCGAGTCCGTCCAGTGTACCCAGTCTCTACTGAGCACCCGTATATCATCTCCGATGTCAAACACCAATGGATATGGGATCATCCATCGCCCATCTGTATGGGTCGAGAAGGTACACGCTAGTCTACTCTGGTATATCGATGCCCCATCTCGATACACCCACGACTAGGGACTTTGAAGGATGTACTTATGGACTACCATGTCCCCACTAGTATGATCCGCATCATAGTCCAGGTAGTCAAGTACACATCCTAAGGGCTTTACCAACATGTAACAGAGAGACAATCAGTATACACGTTAAGGTAAAGAGTAACCAGATAGCATACTATCATGTCGAGCAAGAAAGTCCTCCCTATATATGTCCCAGCATCCACTACAATATACATCCTATGTACAGTAATGGCCTCTAGGGCATACATATAACTAACAATAGTTGCAATATGTTATCACTTTCATATGCTAATTTAACCATTGCACTCATTGCATGATATCAGATGCATTCATATATTCATTGGTTAGGCAGTATTTTGGGGTTTTATGCCGATATTCACTATTACTTACTCTTGATTTTGGATTTCGGATTTTCATGAGATTTCGGGATTTAGGGGAAAACCGTAAGAATATATATAAACTTATCTCTCTCTCTTTTTAAAATGCAAGTTGCGGTTTTCTCGTGATGTATGAGTCGTCCACCATGAGTTTTCATGATAGCTGTTGGATTTCGAGACCCGTTTCGAGGAGTATTATGAACCATCTCGGGTAAATGGTGGACCCGGTATGGTACCTCGGGGCGAGAGCGATTTCATGGAGGATGATGAGCCCGGCAGGGGCAGACTACCTACTGGTGATTGTTTGGCGCGGTGGATATCCGGAGGATACCGTTCTTGGTCGTATGATTGATGATATAGGCCGATCCAGACTGACGGAGCCCGAGATATTGAGATACTGAGATATTGAGTTTTGAGACATTGAGATACCGAGGTATTGAGATGCTGAGATATTGAGTTTTGAGACATTGAGATACTGAGATATTGAGATACTGAGATATTGAGTTTTGAGACATTGAGATACTGAGTTATTGAGATACTGAGATTTCTGTTTTGTGTCGATGCTTGACACTGATTTCTCTGTTGATTTCATGATGTATTCTGTTTCCATTAGTAATGCATTCATACATCATATATCTGATATGTTGCTATCTGAGGCACTGACACAAGCACGTGGTATTGCACTTATGTGTAGATGGATCAGGATATTTATTTGAGGATATTATTTGATATGACCTAGGATAGCGTCATAAATTCGATTTCTGCTTTGTGATATTTTCTACTTACGAGTTGGCAACTCACCCCCGTTGTGCCACAGTTCCTTGCAGGTTTGGCCGTACAGGTTTCGTTGCGGCTTTGCTGGCACACTGTTCCTTCCGGATGATTGCTTTGCTAGGTGGATTCACTTGCATCATGACCACCATTGTATATTTGTTATTTCAGTTGTATCTAGTAAAACTCCATCAACCAGACTTGTATATTTAATAGAACTAGAAGACCAGTGCTTATTCTTTCGACCTTAGAGTCGCGCTTGTATTATTATGGTTTTCTGGTGGATATGGGCTTTCTTTTGAGTTATGATCCTCGCCCATGGGCGTTGTATGTTATAATGCTTGCGTGGTTTTGTCTGCCCTTTTTGCGAAGAGCTAGCTCCCGCTTGGGGATGCCTTATTCATTATATATGCTTTATCAGGTTTTGTACCCGTTTGAGGTCAGTATTTACAAAGGAAACTCTGCCGAAATTTTCAGAAAAGACTTGAGATTTTAAAAATGCATACTTCGGCTCATGTTGTTAAACTTCTTGCTCTAAAATTGGTTTTTCCTTCACTCTACTGCTTTACTTGGTTTGGATTTCCAGGTTTTGGCTTAGATTACGTATGCTTCGAGACATTTCGTAATTTAAATGCCGGTCATGTTCCGTACTTTTCGGTGTTGGATATAGTGCCCTCAGAGTCAATTATTGGATCACAGGCACGTGATTGCAATGATTGAGGGAGGACCTATGCCGGTAGGACAATCTTACTCAAGATGATAGTATGCTATCTGGTTTATCTTTATCATCGTGTACTGCTTTAGGTGACCTTACAGGTCACTATTGCACGCTGATAGAGCCCCTAGGATTCTTGCTTGACTGCCAGCAGTATGAGGGCGATCATATACGTGGGAGCTAGGGTTTATAAGCAAATCCATAAAAGGTCCCTGGTCGTGGGAGTTTCGAGACAGGGCATCGATTCTCCAGAGTAGACTAGTGTATACAGTTGAGACCCCGACGAGGGGCGGTGGCCGGTCTCACAAGCCACTGGTGTCAGTTGGTTCACCTAAGATGTATACAGGTGCTCATTGGGTTATGAGTACACCGGACAAGACTCGCCGGGAACCTGCTAGTTGGTCTTATACCTGATGTCAGATAGCAGTTCCCTGGTGACATGTGTACAGGTTAGTTCATCGACCTGAGATCGTCATTTGTCTCGTGTGAGTTCCCACTGTGCTTTGATTACTATCCTACCACGCTCAAAGGAGACGTACTAACAGGTTTTAGTTGGGTACAGTCCCGAGCCACATGGAGGCAGTGAGCGGATCTGCAGGGGTTCGTCTCTCCCGGTATTGGGGGTGAGGTCGCGCTGTGTCTAGGAGAGCCATTACACGAAGCCCTTGGCCAAGGCAGGAGATTTACTGGTAGGTATTCCAGTAATATCTCAGGGTGTTCTGGGCAACACTCCGACACGACTTGTACCACTTTTGGGGGTCTGACTTTTACCAACCCCCTAGGCCCGCCATGCGATGCTCATAGACGAACGGACCGGACTGTACGGATATTTTCACTGACAGGCTCAGTAGGGTGTCAGAATGAGTTCGCTCATCGATGTCCCTTTTGGTCAATACCTACCTGGTAGCCCGTTACGTATGGCTAATACCTCTGACGTGCTAGTGGTTAAAATCCACAACCAAAGTATTGACGAGTCTTTAGAGTCCCCCACAGGCCGTTTCTCAAGTTTCGGGCGAAACGCTGTAGAGGCCGTATGGAGATATGGCAGGGTTCGATCAGATACGTGCGGTATTGCACGGATCATGATCGGACGGATAATTCAAGCGGGCTTTGGTTTAAGCCGGATCCTAGTATTGTACAGTGTAGATTTTTTCTCATTGCGTTTGTATTCAGCGGGAATACAAATATGGGTATGTATTTACAGTCGCGGGTTTTCCTGTAATTTATTACGGGAACAGTTTTCTGAAGTTGCCAGTTTGCATTCCGTTCCGGCCAGTTTTCCTTTGTTCCTTCCCGGCCGGACTTTTCTGATGGAGGGGGTTATTTGCAGTTGTGCAAATTATCTTTTGTGGAGGTGTTATTTGTATATGTGGCTTTATGATAAGACTAGCATCATGAGATTCTTTTTCCTTCTTATCATTTGCATTAAATGAGATGGAACTTTGATTTGATGAGATGAGAAATGGTGCGACCATTTTTCTTCTCATTTGCTTACCTTTTCTTCTCTTGATTTTTTTCATTCTTTTTTTTCCTCCACCCACATTGATGAGGCCGGCCACATTAGGATGAGAGAGAGGGAGTTCATTTTTGAGTGTGGGAAAAAATACATCTCTCATTTTCATGCTTGCAAAATATACACCATCCTTCTCCAAAAGTTCTTTCATTTCTCCATCAAAGGCAACTTCACCCCATTGAGACAAAGTGATTCTACACTTCATCTACAGCACTCCTTGGGCACGTCGGCTCGCCAACTTCGTGCCCGAGTTGCCTCGGTCTAGAGGCGGGAGCCCGTAAAAGAACCCGGCGATGTGGTGCCCGTTCCGACGAGTAGATGAAGACCGGAGATTCCGCGAGAAGATCGGAGTGGAGGCCGAAGACCGAAGGACACGGATCGCTCGGTATAGCTCTCTACCCTTTTTCTAGTTTTCTAGAGTTAGGTTAATGGCCCGATCCGGGTGTTATAGTGCGCGGTGGTGCCGGTTTCTAGTTTTTAGAAAAGTTTCATTTCCGCATTCCGGCGTCGGATTGACGGCCGAGGCGCCGCCGTGCACTTACAATGGTATCAGAGCCACGCCATTAATCTAGTCTAGCTTGCTCTAGTATATTTAGAACTCGATCGAACAAAAATCCCAAAAACCGTATTTTCTAGTGCATAAGTTTCTGTCGAAATTTTTTTGGCTCGAAATTTTTTTCAGTACATTGCAGAAATACGTGCAGGGAATTCTAAGCAATCTGCAAAAATTTTGTTGGGTGTTGCTACAGTATGACCGCGGAAATGCGGCCAAAACCATGTTTTGGCCACGGTTCCGCGGTGGAGAAGGGTCAACACCGTAAAGAATTTTTACAGTGGGCTTTTGGGTTGGAAATGGTGGTTTTGGGATGTTCTGTTTGGGCCCAGATTTTCTTTGAGTGCTACAGTTGTGCTTGGGGCCCACTTCGGTAAATTTGATCGATCGAAAATTTTAAACATGTTAGTTCACAGTATTTACATTATATCTGCGACCGTGAATGTCATTTGATCGGTAAATCCTGTCTAACTGCTATAGCCCTTTTAGATGGATTTGCGAACGTGACATTCACGTTGATGTTCTGTGTTGTGCTGTGATGTTGCGGATTGTCGTGGTGGATAGCCTGGATGCAATGGTAGTACAGTTTTTGTTTTATATATACATTTGATATTGCGGGGCGAGCGTCCGACTTGTGGAC
This sequence comes from Agapanthus africanus, assembly GCA_030015575.1. Classification (NCBI taxonomy): domain Eukaryota; kingdom Viridiplantae; phylum Streptophyta; class Magnoliopsida; order Asparagales; family Amaryllidaceae; genus Agapanthus; species Agapanthus africanus. The sequence continues at coordinate 461,377,485 of CM057348.1, forward strand.
TGCCGTCACTGCCTGTTTGTATATTATTCTTTTGGGGCATGACCGGGCTAAGGTCGATGTACCCCTTGTATGTATATTTTACTTTCTGTACTAGGATTACCCTGCGGAGGGATGCACGGATAGCCGGGTTCTACAGGGCAACGGGCCCGCATCTCATGGCGTTGAGACGGAGGGGGCTTTACTCTACAATTGGCAGGCTATTCGCCGCACTCGTAGAGGGTACAGGTTGACCCAAGGAGGGGTGCCCAAGTTACCGGATTCCGTAAAGTGCTGGGTGGTCCATTCACGTTGCTGAAGGAGGCTGCCTCACTTCAGGTTTTGGCGGGTAACTTGCCGCGCCCGTAGGGGTCTAGGATTTTCATTGCACAAGCTATCCACACGACCAGGGGAACGTCGGGTTTCAGTAGCGGCTCTATGAAACTCGGGGATCCCAGATATCTGTATTGTTCTGTGATGCTTATTACATTTTTGTGATGTTGCATTTTATCATGCCTTGAGCGAATATTATATATTTATATATATATACTAGTACATGTTTTATATGTTTTGCATCCGCGCTAGTCCAGTCCCGCTCTGTCTTTAGTTAAGTAACCTAACGGGTGATGACGGGACCCAGGGGCGAATGCGGATGACATATACGTACATCATTATTTTCGTTCTTTATTGGTGTGATCAATTGATGGGACTGCCTTGATTCGGATCAATGCAAGCTAAACAAACCTATTCTTATGTTGTTGGAACAATTTTCAAAAAGCTGTTATTGCAATGACGTTCTCTTTTGTTTTGCACAGTGGTATTCAGTTGGAATATCCTGCTCCTCAGTCGACGAGGCAAGGGCCGAGATCCCTTCACCGGGAGTGACCCCTTGGACAGAAGTTTGCGTCAGGGCAATAACTTCACTATAGCCGATTACATTTGCTTTGCATCATGGTATTCAGTTGGAATATCCTGCACCTCATTCTACGGGGAAAGAGCCGAGATCCCTTCACCGGGAGTGACCTCTTTAGCAAATGTTTTCGTCACTATATTTTTATAAAAGCTATCCGGTTCCTTCTGTAGGGTTCCTAGGCACACTCAAGAGGTTCCACAAGGCATCGACCATGCCAAATACAAAATTTTCCGGTGCCGAGAAACCCTAAACTAGATCGATTACTAGAGGATAGGCGAAACAAGATGCAAGTAAACAACTTTATTGCAAAGTGAATGGAAATACAACCTTTGTAGATCCGGTCCACTACTTCTTTAGCTCCGTGTTGACGTCCCTCCACTGCGATCATCGGAATCCCGGACTCTAGCGATGGTTTCGTCGGAGAAATGGGTGGGCTAGGTCGTTGACTTCGATGCCGAAGATGATCTACGTCGAGGCGAATCAAACTCAAGCTCCACCTTCACTAGGTCATGAAACTTGTGAAGATAACACACTTTACTACATGGCAAGTGGTAGAGGATGAAGAAATAGGAAGTGGGTTCACTTTGGATTTGGATTTCTCACTTGGAATCATCACTTGGAATTTTCTAGTAAGCTTTCTTCAACTCATGAAGAAGATGAAGATGAATAGAAAAGAATGAATTATCTAATTAGAAAATTCAAGTGATGCTTATCATATAGCAACCATGGGTGAGGCTAACTGATGTAGAGAATAAACCAGGGTTTAGGCAAATGGTTAGGTTAAGGAAAAAACAAAATGGTTTTAACTTTTCAAAGCTTCATGAAGCATCAAATAAAAACAAAGAATGCCACCATTTTATTTTTGCCAAAATGAATAAATAAATAAATAAATAAATAAATAAATAAATAAATAAAAACCCTAACCATTTACCTAAACATGGTTTAAATCAAAAATACACCCAAGTTTGCATGTATCATCAAACATGATACAATCAAGTGCACAAAAATATATCATATATACAATGTGCACAATCTAATAAGAAAATAATCTTAAGTGAACCAATACTAGTTAATGTAAAGTAATATATCAAATATATAATTATACATTAAATCATTAAATCAACACTTGATTTAATGATCCGGTCATACTGCATATAACCGACTAATATCAAGTTTATCAATGTATCGAATCAACACTTGATTCGGTAACCCGGCTATATCTCATATAACCGTCCAATGATACAAATGGCGAGAATAGAATACAGTATCACATACTGTTATTATTCTCGGTCCCGCACATATCTCATATGCGCTCCTATTTCGTTTTGCTTGAGCCAGGAAACCTCTGTGTAGGACTCTAAAGACTCGTCAATACGCCGGCAGCAGGTGATGATCATATCAAACACCCACAAGCCGTAAGCGGTCTGCTAAACGTAACGGCCACCCGGGTATTGAGCGATCAGAAGATCAACGAGCAAGCCCGCTCACACTCCTGTGAATCCAACCAGCAACACTTACCGTATAGTCCGGTTTCGTCGTCTGATATGTCGCATATCTCGCCTAGGGGTGGTAAACGTCAGACCCCAGTAGCTCGATAAGTCGTGTCGATATGAGGTCTATAACAGTTCGAGAAACTACTGGTAACACTTACCAGTAAATCTCAGCAACCCAGGCTAGGGATTTCCGGTTATAGCCAATCGAACACAGCGCAACATCAACTCCCTATACCAGGAGAGACGAATCCCCTCCTATCGCTCATTGCCTTCATGTGATTCGGGACTGTACCCAAAAACCACCATTTTGCACGCCCTCTTGGACGTGGTAAGGTGGAAATCAAAGCACGGTGGGAATCACACAAGACTCTATAACGATCTCGGGTCAACAAACTACTCTGTACCAGTGTCACCAGAGAACTGCCATCTGACGTAAGGTATAATACCATCTGGGAGTTCTCGGCGAGTCCGTCCAGTGTACCCAGTCTCCACTGAGCACCCGTATATCATCTCTGATGTCAAACACCAATGGATATGGGATCATCCATCGCCCATCTGTATGGGTCGAGAAGGTATACGCTAGTCTACTCTGGTATATCGATGCCCCGTCTCGATACACCCACGACTAGGGACCTTGAAGGATGTACTTATGGACTACCATGTCCCCACTAGTATGATCCGCATCATAGTCCAGGTAGTCAAGTACACATCCTAAGGGCTTTACCAACATGTAACAGAGAGACAATCAGTGTACACGTTAAGGTAAAGAGCAACCAGATAGCATACTATCATGTCGAGCAAGAAAGTCCTCCCTATATATGTCCAAGCATCCACTACAATATACATCCTATGTATAGCAATGGCCTCTACGGCATACATATAACTAACAATCTCCCACTTGCACTAGGGCCATCTGATAGCAGTGGTTGCAGTATCTAATACTCAACTATCCCATATAAGTCTCTCTCTGGGAAAAGGCCTTTGTGAGTGAATCCGTCGTGTTTTCCTCTTGGTCTACTCTCCTAACCTTGATCTCCTTGGAGATCAACCATCTCCATGATCAGGTGATACTGCTTTAGAATATGTCTGGATCACTGATGGGACGGACGTTCCATGGCATAAGCCACAACTCCATTGTCACACAATGGGAGGAACTAAGTTCATCTCATGAACTAATATACACCCAGACAGCCTCTTTGGTAGCATCTTAAGTAGCGATGTATCCAGCCTTTATCGTCTAGTAAGCCACGGTATCTAGCTTGGAACTCTTCCAACATACCGTCCCTTTACTAAGGGTAGAGACAATGCCTGTGACTGACATTCAGTCGTCCTTATCACCCTGGAACACTTTCAGTGATTCACCCCAGGATCAATTGATACCATTTCACTACATCTAGTGAGTATCCTAACATCCAATTAGATCTATCTCATAGATCCAAAACATAGGATTTAGTAGGTATCACATTGATCCTATATGGATAATCCTTGTGATAAGTGGAGATTGACTGAGCGTAGCATAGGAAACTCCTTCTCTATCAAGATTATGTCATCCACATACTCTACGAGGATCAACACCATACTCCATACTACCTTTTTGTATATACAAGGTTCATCTACCATTTTGATGAAGTCAAACTCTTTGACTACCACATCAAAACAGACGTTCCAACTCCGCGATGCCTGCTTTATCCTATAAAGCAACTTGTGCACGTTTCCGCTGCTCCCACTGTCTACGAAGCCCTCTGGTTGTGTACTTATAGACTCTCTCTTCTAAAATATCATTTAGAAGTGCAGTCATGACACCCAACCGCCAGATATCGTAGTCATGGTATGTAGCCGTGGCAAGTAGGATCCGGATGGACTTAAGCATAGCCACTGGAAAAGGTTTCATCATTATCCACGCCTGGTCGATGACGAAAACCTTTAACAAGTCTAGCTTTGAAAGTCTCAACTTTTCCATCTACACCAGGTAATCTTCTCAAGATATACTTGCTCCTGATGGGGATTTAACCCTTCAGATATAGCAACCAAAGTCCATACTTTGTTGGTGTACATGGATTCCATCTCAGATCGCTAAGCATCCAGCCATTCTTACAGAGTCCCTACTCTCGATGGCCAGCTCGAAACTAGTTGGGTCATCATCTCATGATGCAATCCTCGCTCCCACTGTCATAGAGAAACCGAAGTATCTCTCTGGTGGGTGAGGAACCCTACTAGATCGGCGGAGAGGCTGAGGTTCGTTGGTAACTATTGAATCCTTTGGTTTTATTAAATCATCTGCTGTAGTTTGTATAGCTGGAACCTTTCCAGTTCTATATTACAGACCTTGCCTCGAGCTTGTCCGGATTTTGCTTTTAGACATAGGCCTGTCAACCCCAAATCTTAACTAGCTTAAGACATGGGCTCTTCCCATACCATATCTCATATGGAGTGGTAGGCTGTGATCTGATTCGAACCTAATTTCAATAGGTATGCAGCTTCTCAAGTGCATACCCCCCAAAAGGAAACAGGTAACTCTGTAGTACTCATCATAGAGCGCACCATATCGAATATGGGGCAATTGCTCCGCCCCGATATACCATCGTGCTATAGTGTATACGGAGGAGTAATGCTGAGAGAGAATCTCATTCTCCTTTAGAATAGTCCAGGAATTCTATGCACAAGTATTCTCCTCCTTGATCTCATCAAAGGACATAATACTTATACTCGTATTGGTTCTCTACTTCTAACTTATATTCTGTGAATATCTCAAAAGGTTCGGACTTGTGTTTCAACATGAACATATGACTGAATCTTGAGAGTTCATCAGAGAATGTAATGAAGTACAAAGAACTGGTCCTGGCATGTGTAGACGGGGGACCTTACATACATCAACATGTATCAATCCCAAGAGTTTACTAACTCTTTCTCTGTTTCCAATAAACAGAGCTGTGGTCATCTTATCTTTGTGACATGACCGGCAGGTTTCACAAGATGTAAATTCAAACTGATTTAAATATGCATCTATATGTAACTTCAGCTAGTCGGGTCGCATTGATATGACCTAGTCTACAATACCTCAAGAAGGATCCGTTCATTTCTGAACTCTTCCTCTTGTGTGTGTTCTGTATATTAAGAACTGTAGTTTGATTTAGAACATCAATGCTTTTAGATAACGTGCCTGAACCGATCAACTTTTGATATAGGAAATGTTCTAAACATAATCCAACAATACAAAATTATATCCTTTCTTTATTAAACAAAGAGATTGATATAATTTTGTATATCAGGTTTGGTATCTAATAGCATTTGTTCAGAATCATTGTATTTGGAAATACAGGGTGACAGTGACCAACAGACTTGGCTGCAACACTTGCACCGTTTCCTGTCTCATGAAACTTATCACCCGTTCTCAGTTCTCTACCTTTCTGTAGCCCATGTAACGGATTACATTAGCGGGATCCTGATCCGGTATCTAATACCTAGGATGTAGAGGACACTGAGAAACAGTTCTTTACAACTAACACACCCGAAGGAGATGCATCATATGCACTTTCTTCATTTGGGCGGTATAGGAATTCTGGTATTCTCCTATTTCCTGCTCTGTATTATAACAATTATAAGTTGGAGCGGGACCAACGTTCCCCAGCTCAGTATAACAAGCGGGTTCGGTCAATACATCCGTATTATTATCTTGATTACGGCGTGATATGGTCACTGCCTGGAGAGAGAGAAGAAAACACTCAGCGTATGCTCTTGCAAGATCAGATTGGTTATTATTTTATCTAATCAGGATGGCTCCCACTGTTTTTATCAAATCTTCCTTCAAACCCTAAACGGAAAGACTAGCCGGGATTAATTACACACTACAAGTTCACCAATCTTTCAGCCAGGCCAGTGTCGGTACTTTGAGGGAGGTCCTCCGTGCTTTCGCACGAACCTAATTAAGGTAAACCTCGTTTTCCCAGAGGCGTAACCTCGTTAACACCTTTCTAGACACCTACTTGATCGGCTAATTGTAATGTGTAAAACTCTCCCAGGAGTAACTCTTACTCGCAGTGGGTATCGGGATCCAACTATCTCATAGAAGGTATGCAATCTCATTGCAAATTTCAGCACTTGAAATTCCAGATAATATTTTACCCCTAGCGTCCTATGACCTTGATGCAGGCCAACAAACCATAGTCCGCTAGTCAAGTTCAACCCGTCATTTTTTAATTGAATTAAACCCACTCGCACGACCCTTGACGTAGGCCAATAAAGTCGCACGACTACCCTAATCCAATCTGCATCATATGCATAAACAGATAAATACTAGTTAGCTACCGCACACTGCGCCTAGACGCAGGCCAACAAACGTAGCACGAATACTAAGTAGGACTTATCTGAAATGACGGAGGGCTACGACAGGTTTTTCTGAAAACCTATTGCGTAATGAACTTGATATCGTCGTAGAATCAAATGATTTTAAAATGGAGTGTTTTTTAGGCTTTTCTAGTTTTGCTAAAGGGGTCACTCCCGGTGAAGGGATCGTCGGCCCTTTCCTCGTCGAATGAGGTGCGGGATATATCATATATATCACTGTGCAAAGCAGAAACTATAGAAGCAATCAAAATACAAACCGAGTGTGTAGCATCTGCCAGTTATTGCTAAAGGGGTCACTCCCGGTGAAGGGATCGTCGACCCTTTCCTCATCGAATAAGGTGCAGGATGTTCTACAAGGAACACCACGATGCAAAGCAAGAACTGTAGCTACCTGTTTTTGAAAATTCGATTCCACAACATATTTTAGGTTTCTTTTTCTTTCATTAATCATATTAATGAAGTCCCATCATTTAAGTACCTAAACATCACAGATAAATACGACGTACACTTATGCCATCCGCGTTCGCCTCGATGTCCCCTCATGCACCGTTAGGTTAGGTAACTAACGACAGAGCGGGGCAGGGCTAGCACGGGTGTAAAACATAAGTACGTCTATATAATATATCATATATACTATATACAGTATCCATCACAGCATATCAAATGATCACATCACAGATATCGCAGCAGAATAAACATATGAAACATTGGATATACTAGGACGTCCGTGTTTTCAATACGAGCCTGTATAAAACACGGATTCCACGGTCGCGATGAATAGCCAAACCCACACCCCTAGACCCCTACGAGAGCGGCAAGCAACCCTACCATTTCTAGAGTTAGGAGACCCAGACTCGACTCCTCGAGTTGGTCTCCCACTGGACCCTAGAACCCGGTTATTTGTGCTCTCCTCCTTGGGTCTATCCTAGTGCGGAAAAGTAAACAATATACAAATGGTGACATCTTCTGCAACCTGGAAGTGCCCCAATAAAAGAATATTACATACAAGTTTTTACATGAATGAAAATGAAAAACACTCATCTCACATAAAAAACCCCGGCTATTCAAACACGACGATCCAATATAACATATCCAGCAACACATAACATCACATGTCATCAACGTAAGTAAATATGCCCATCCCAATTGTCGTTGACATATAGCAACGAAACCGTCGATATCATATATTACACTTACGGTCACAGAAAAGAAAGTGTAAAACTACAACAGTTGGAATCCGCAATCTCTTTAGACATCGCATGCCTAACCAAATGAATTTCTTAGACATCGCATGCCTAACAATTATAAACCGCTCATTTTAGTCTCATTATCGAAAACCCTTTTCAATATGAAGTCGGGCAATTCAACAAGATTCCCGACATTCTGATCGAATGCTCGTCGCAAACTTTAGTAGACGGCCGCACCCTCGATACCATCGGCGAAGTGCACCAAGGCGGAACACCGCTGCCGCGAGCACCCAAACGGATGCTTTCGGCGATGGGGTTCTCCTACAGTCACTTGGTCGGGGCTATAAGGTGTAGCTGTCTATTAAGTTTACCCGGCGAGTATCCGCGTACACTACGTGATTGTGACGGATTTTTGATCGCATCAAAATTCCGTGGCAACTGATCAAGTGAGACTAAACTGCTATGTTTATAATATTCAAATCAGTTATCTTATAACTATTTGTGGATTCCAAATATTGTATCACATTCCAGATAAATAGAAAATGTTAAACTTTCCGATCGAACAGTCAAACACCCAAGTTTTCCCGAAACAGCTCAACACATGAAATAAGTTTAAAAACATTCACTTCATGCCACATGATTGTTAGCGATTCTGCGTGTTCAAGTTTTAGTTAAATACCGCAATCAAGACGGTTTCGCTCGTAGCTAGCCGGTTGAGTACGGGCCGTCCGCAGGGAGATGGGAATCTTTTTCTATGTGCTTTAACGAGTTAAGTCCAGTTTTTCAGATTTTGTTGTGATTAATTAAGTGGTAAAATGATATGTAAAGAGAGCTTGTTAGGGTTAGGATTAGGTTAGTTTGAGTTAGGAGTCTCCCACATCTTTCGTTGCCCCTCTTAATATCGGTGTTACGGTAATCGGCAACAACGGGGATTAGCATGACTAGGAAGGAACTTGCGAGTATAAGCTAGGCTTTCCAATGCATAAGTTCTTCCTTTTGGTGCTTGTCCGTCCGTTCTTGGCTCTTAGCCATAACCTCCGGTTAATTCAACCACAACCGGTCTCACTACGGAATCACCGCTATCATGTAGGATAGGGTGCCGTAGGGAGCGGATTGTGGTTCAATTAACGGGAGTCGAATTAAGCTGTTGGGCAAGGAAAGTGTGAGAGAGATTTCCTTTTCTCAAACTTCCCTTATCCTACCCTAACAAGTATGAAACTACTCACACATCATGATACGGAAAAATAAAACAAAACAAAAGAGGAAGATAGAAAGAAAGAGATTAGAAGATAACAACTAGCTATTTGCGACCTCACCTTGGCAAGGATCAAGCGTAAGCATCATGGTTGTTTTAATGATAAAGAAAAAAAAGAGAAAAGAAAGAAACAACAAGAAATAACAACAACTAAGTTAACAAATTAAAATTACAATAATTAACAAGAGAACAAGACAAGCATAATAATAAACGGTTCTTTTTTATTCATCATTCTTCACTCAAAAGCTCACTACAAGTTTTAATGGAGAAGAGATGAGAAGAGGAAGAAGAACATGTATTCTAAAACCTAGAGAAAAAATACAAGATTATGGACCCCCTTGGCTTCACAAGTTTTGGGCTATTTATAGGCAGGGAAATGGAAACCTAGGGCAACCCTCAGAACTAACATGGAAAGACAAAAACACCCTCAAAAATTAGTCAACTGCCGCCACTATACGGCCGCGGATCCGCGGCCTAAGCCAGCTTATGCCGCGAAACCGCGGCCCTTTAGTGGAGTTAGGTGACCAATTTTTGTAGGGTTCCCTGGTTTGTTGTGTTCATGAGTCTGGTATATATTTTTTCTCAGATTTTCTTCACGAATTTTCCAGAATTTCTGTTGAGGGAAAGGTGATTTGATGTGGACTTTTTGTCATGATTTCCTCGAGCTCCGCGTAGATTTCTTGGATCTTGTGCTGCCATTGAGCCTTGTGCATGAAGGTGACAATCGATTTGCCATTTTGTCTCCTAAACTGGTGTGTGGCAACAGACGGATAAAGAGCGGAGATCCGTGTTTTATCTGTGGTTGGCAGGAACCCGGATTTTGTCGTGTTTTTCATGAATTTCTCCGTTTTAGAACCGAGAACCTGTATCCTGCAATTGACTAGCAAACACGGCTCAAGAGTAACTACCGATATGCAATGTGATAAAAATTGGGCGGTATGAAAATGCAAAAATCTGATATGAACAAATACTCCCAAATTTATCATTTGCTCGTCACGAGCAAAGCCAATTTATTCACAAAAAAATTTCCTAACCTCACTTTCACAGGGAACGCGATTGCACTGAGCATGTGCAACAAGCCGTTAAACCTCTAGGTGTCCCTAGTAGGAGGAGTGTTGTCTCCTGAGGGTTTTCAGCGGATACTACCCACAAAATACGGTCAAGTTGGTTTTGTAAAATAACTAAGATTCAAATCCTAAAGTTTTGTTTCAGAAAATAACAATTCTATTATCCTAAGTCTAGACTATCGAACCTTTATTTTTCACACCTCGCTTCTTATTTAACTACAGCTTTTATATGTCTTTACGTGCAGTGCAAATAGTGTCGTTAAGTTCCAGAAGGGTCGAATAAAGTCATCATGTCACACAATAAAGCCCTGATAACAATTTTAAAAGGATCACACAAGTTTTATAAAGAGTTAAGCATTTTTCAAGTTTCGTTTTCCAGTAAAGTTTCAACTTCAGAATTTCTATTTTCCTTAACATGAAACTAGGTCTTATTTTTCACTCCACCTTTTTCTTGTTTTCATTTCATACACACCTCTGTGAACGTGCAATAGTCTTTATCATAGAATAAAACCTTCATATCTCCGCTAAAATTTTTATAAAAGCCTGTCTTTTATCAAGATTATTCTCACACAAAGAACCGTTAGGAATTTTAACTCGGAGAGAACACTTGCTTGACTTTGTTTTTATCTGGACTTTCTAGGCTTCTTAGCGAGCTTTGGGCCAATGCACCCAAACCAGTTGGTTTTAGGGCATTAGGTGTAGAAATACCCCAGCGGACTTAATTACTCAAGTTACCTAGGTCCAAAAACAAAATACAGTTTGGCGTGAAAATCAGATGATTTAATACGAACGGAGATATAACCGGCAGTTCAGTTATTTTTTGGATAAAAGACGTGTTTAGTGGGTTTTGGTGTGTAATCATTCAAATCAAGTTCCAGATGGGTTATTTTTCAGACTTAGTTCCAATTAAGGCATCAATAACATTCCTTCATATTCACTCACTTCATAAACTATTCTTGATATTACTTATTTCCGAACAAACCTATTTGATCCTTAGAAAATCATTTATCCGTTTAAAAGTTTTTAGACATAAAAAGACTTGTCATCTAATTTCCAAAAACTCACGACATGTGTAGTGTGATGTAAAGACGTATATTAGCTATAGTTAACTTTAAAGGAGGGTTATCTTTCAGGTTTTCAAAATCTAAACATAAGATTTAGTTATTCTTATTTTATCAAACAAAACCGTCGAAATGTTGAATCAGAGTCCTCCCACTAGCTAACTTGACAGAAAAGTTTTTATGTTTTTAGAAAATTTTCAGATTTTTATGGATTTTATGGATTTAAATATGCAGATGCAAAATATACATATGAATGCGAAGGTAAGAAATGCGTACCGAGCTTACCCCCAAACTTAAACTGGACAGTGTCCTCACTGTCATTGCATGAAGAGATCATTTGAAGGGTCAAAATTGTCGGTTAGCGATACACAATTTTTATTTGTTTTTGTTTTTAAAGAAAAGAAAAAGAATATACACAAATATATACAAAATGGTTTGTACATACCCCCAAACTTATTTGGAACAGTGTCCACTGTTCTTGGCTGGATAACCGAAGTTTGGTGGTAGGCAGAGGAAGATTATGCAGGGTAAACCGGCTCCTGTAAGAATAGGAGCTCCTCTGTTGGTTCGGCGCTAAGGTATGGTTTTAGTCGGTGTCCGTTCACTTTGAAAAATGAACCGTCCTTTGGATTTTCCAAATCCACAGCGCCCTGCAGATATACATTCCGCACAAAATACGGCCCTTTCCAGTGAGATCTGAGCTTTCCAGGATGGAAGTGAAGTCGGGTGTCGTAAAGCAGTACCTGCTGACCAGGTACGAAGGTTTTGCGCAAAAGGTGTTTATCGTGAAACACCTTCGTTCGATTCTTAACGACTACCGCGTTGTCGTAAGCCTCATCCCTAAGCTCGCTCAGTTCGTTCAACTGCAGCTTCCGATGGCTGCCCGCATCTTCGAGAGACAGATTCAGCTCCTTTATCGTCCAAAATGCGCGATGCTCTATTTCAACAGGTAGGTGGCAGGCTTTTCCGTACACAAGCCGATAGGGAGACATGCCAAGGTCGGTCTTATAAGCGGTTCGAAATGCCCAAAGGGCATCAGTGAGTTTCAGCGACCAATCCTTACGGTTCTTGGAAATCGTCTTCTCCAGTATCTGCTTGATTTGCCGATTTGAAACTTCGGCCTGCCCGTAGGTTTGGGGGTGGTAGGGCGTGGATAGCTTATGATTAATGGAGTATTTCCGCATCAAGGCCTCGAAAGTCTTGTTGCAGAAATGACTTCCATTGTCACTAATGATCGCTCGAGGGTGCCCAAAACGGGAGAAAATGTTTTCTTTAAGGAACCTAACGACAACCTTGTTGTCGTTAGTCCGGATGGGCACAGCCTCGACCCATTTAGAGACGTAATCAACAGCGAGAAGGATGTACAAGTTCCCAAAAGAGCTGGGAAACGGCCCCATGAAATCTATCCCCCAAACATCGAAAATCTCCACAACCAAGATCGGTTGGAGCGGCATCTCGTTCCTCCGGGATATCCGGCCCATGTGTTGGCACCGGGAGCAAGTCTTGCAATAGTCATGAGCGTCTTTGAAGAGTTGTGGCCAATAGAAACCACATTGCAAGATCTTCTCAGCTGTCTTTCTGGGGCCAAAATGCCCGCCACATGCTTGATCGTGGCAAAACGACAGCACACTCTTGAATTCCTCGTCAGGTACACACCGACGAATAATCTGGTCGGGACAGTACTTGAACAGATAGGGTTCGTCCCAGTAAAAGTGTTTTACTTGGGATAAGAAGCGAAGTCTGTCCTGACTTGACCATTCAGTCGGTAGTAATCCCGTGGCCAAATAGTTCACAATATCTGCGAACCAGGGTTCGCAAGATACTGTCAAGAGCTGTTCATCCGGGAAAATGTCATTGATCGGGATTGGAAGCGAAGGCGAAGAAGGAAGTCGTGAGAGATGGTCGGCAACGACGTTTTCACATCCTCGTTTGTCCTTAATGACAAGGTCAAACTCTTGAAGCAAGAGGATCCAACGTATCAGCCGAGATTTTGCATCTTTCTTCGCAAAAAGATGGCGCAGAGCAGAATGGTCTGTGTAGACAATGACTGGCGAGCCGATGAGGTAGGGCCTGAACTTTTCTAAAGCAAATACAACAGCCAAGAATTCCTTCTCAGTTGTTGTATAATTGAGTTGGGCGTCGTTCAGGGTTCGGCTGGCGTAATAGATTACGTGCGGCATTTTGTTGATGTGCTGTCCAAGGACAGCACCGATGGCAAAGTCGGATGCGTCGAACATAATCTCAAATGGGTGCGTCCAGTCAGGCGAAGAAAGAACGGGAGCAGAAGTGAGTGAGCTTTTCAATGACTCGAATGCAGTCACACAGCTCGAGTTGAAGTCGAATGGCGTATCCTTGGCCAGCAAAAGAGTCAAGGGCCTAGCAATCTTGCTAAAGTCCTTGATGAACCGTCTATAGAAACCGGCATGGCCAAGGAAGGCTCGGATATCTCTGACGCATCTGGGAGGAGGTAGATTGGAAATGACCTCAATCTTTGCTTTGTCAACCTCTATGCCATTTTGCGAGATGATATGTCCTAAGACAATACCTTCGTGCACCATGAAGTGGCATTTCTCTCAATTCAAAGTGAGATTCTTGTCCTTACATCGGGTAAGGACAGCGTCAAGATGTAGCAAACACTCGTTGAAGGAATCGCCGAAGATGGAGAAATCATCCATGAAGATCTCCAGAAAATTTTCCACCATGTCTGAGAAAATTCCCATCATACACCGCTGGAAGGTAGCGGGCGCATTACATAACCCAAAGGGCATGCGTCGATATGTAAACGTGCCGAAAGGACAAGTGAAAGTGGTCTTGTCCTGGTCTTTTTCGGCGATGGGAATTTGATTATAGCCGGAGTAGCCATCAAGAAAGCAGTAGTACTCGTGTCCGGCCAATCGTTCAAGCATCTGGTCAATGAAAGGTAGCGGAAAGTGGTCTTTCCGCGTTGCGAAGTTGAGTTTTCTGTAATCAATGCATACTCGCCACCCAGTTTGGGTGCGAGTAGGGATTAACTCGTTTGCCTCGTTGGTTATGACCGTGATGCCCGACTTCTTGGGGACCACATGAATGGGGCTAACCCACTGTCTATCAGAGATAGGGTAAATGATACCACTATCTAGACATTTTACGATCTCCTTCTTCACAGCCTCTTTCATGACTGGATTGAGACGTCTTTGTGGATCCCGTGCTGGTTTGGCATCATCCATCAGATGAATGTGATGCTCAACGATCAGGGGACTAATCCCCTTGATGTCCGCCATGGACCAGCCAAAAGCTTGCCTGTTGCTGTGCAAGACCGCGAGAAGGGCTTTCTCTTGCTTGGGAGCTAGAGAAGCCGAAATGATGACAGGGAGGGTCTCGTTCTCACCTAAGTAAGCATACTTAAGGTGAGACGGCAAAGGCTTGAGTTCGAGCGTCGGAGGTGAAACGATTGAAGGCAAGATTGGTGCAGAGGTCTCGAACTCAAAGGACTCCAGCAAAGGTTCAAAACGAGTGTAAGCGACCGAGTCGGATGGGTCAGGTAACTCATCCGAAAATTCAAAGGATTCAAACTCGGGTTGTGCGCGGCTAAGATCGTTCAAGAACGTGAAACACTCGTAGTCGTTGTCGGGCGCAGAAACAGCAGCAGGTTCGAAGAGGAACGCACTAGTGGCGTCAAGATTATCGTGTTCAAACAGAAACTCCTCGAATTCACATTCTTCTGGGGTGATCTCCTGGATCGAGCAGACGTCCAGTATATGAGCATTAGGTTCGGCGGGCTGATTCCCCAACCTAAAAATGTTGAGTTCAATCGTCATGTTTCCAAAAGAGAGGTTCATCGAACAATTGCGACAATTGATCACAGCATTTGAGGTTGCAAGAAATGGGCGACCGAGTATCACCGGAATTTGATTCCGGGGGTTAGCTACAGGCTGTGTGTCTAATACAATGAAGTCAACGGGGAATATGAAGTCCCCGACTTTTATTAACACATCCTCTAGCTCACCCCTAGGATGGGTGATCGATCGGTCGGCCATTTGGAGAGTGCAGTGCGTGGGTTTCAGCTCTCCGACGCCTAATTGCTCGTATACTGAATACGGAAGCAGGTTAACACTGGCACCAAGATCTAATAGTGCGCGGTTGATGTTCTTATCCCCAATAGTAATAGAAATCGTAGGACAGCCAGGGTCCTTCCGTTTTTGTGGTAAAGATTGGGTAAGGGCATCACTCACAGCACTAGCCAAGAAAACTTTCTTGGGTACCTGAGACTTCCTCTTTTTCGTGCACAAGTCCTTTAAGATTTTCGCGTACGACGGGACTTGTTGGACAGCATCTAAAAGAGGAATGTTAATGTTAACCTGCTTAAATAACTCCAGAATCTTCTCCATTTGAGGATTTTGTTTATTAGACCTCAACCGGTTTGGAAATGGAACATTTTGAAAATTGGTTGAGTCTAATGCTGGAGGAGGAGATTGTGGAGTTGGAACGGATCCCAGAACAGGTGTTTTTGTGGAGTGAGAAGTGGGTCCGTTCAGAGCAGAAGAAGAGGAAGGAGAGCCTTGTGAAGAACGGAGAATAGGCTCAGAAGACGAAGAAGAAGAAGAAGAAGAAAAAGAAGAAGCAGCAGCGACCGGGGTGTCATCGTTGATCCGTTTGCCAATGTTGTTTTGCAGCATCCTTCCCGATCTCAGTGTGGTCACGGCACTCATATTATGGTTCTGTTGTTCAAGAGCAACATGTACATTCTGTGGGTGACCGGGATTTGGGAGTGGCTGGGACGGGAGCTTCCCCTTTTCTCGCTCGCTTAAGGCCGCATTCAGCTGTGCAATCTGGGCCTCGATGGTCTTGATGCTTTGCCCATGTGCGGCAGTGTGTTGCACTAAGGATTGAATGGAAGACTGGATGTTTGCGGTGGATTGAGTCGATTGTTTAACGAACGCCTCCAGACTTCGTTCGAGCGAGGAAACCTTATCGTTGTTTGACGGAACAAAGTTGTTTGGTGGAAAAGAATTGTTGGGTGCAAAGTTGTTCGTCTGATTTTGGAAAGGTTAGGGTTGGAAAAGCTGCTGAAACTGAGTTTGTTGTTGCGCTTGTTGTTGCGGCGGAGGGGCCCTTTGGAAATTGTTGCCTTGGAATTGATTCTGATTCTGATTCCAGGCGAAATTGGGGTGGTTCCTCCAACCGGGATTGTAGGTGGAAGAGTATGGATCATTCCTCGGTCTTTGCTGAAATGCAGCATTAACCTGATCCTGTCCTTGCGATGGTGGATTGTAAGGACACTCTTCGGTCAAGTGAGAAGGATCGGAACAACAAGCGCAAATGGTATGAAGGGGGAGAACAGGGGTAGGAGCAGGAGAAGAGAATTTGCTCTCTATCGCTTCAAGCTTTCTTGTTATTGCAGCCATTTCAGCTTTCATCGCAATAGAGACATCAAGTTGGTGAATTCCTACCCTAGACTGACCGGTAGAAGTGGAGGTAGAAGAAGAAGTCGTCGGTCTGGTGCTCTCCCATTGTAGCGTTTGCTCCGCAAGGTCGTCAAAGAACTGCCACGCTTCCTCGTCAGATTTCGATAGGAAGTGGCCCTGACAGATGGTTTCCAACAACTACTTCATTGCTGGGTTCAGGCCCTCGTATAAGGTTTGGCAAAGTTGCCATTTCTCTATACCGTGGTGAGGACACTGAACAAGAAGGTCTTTGTATCGGTCAAAGCACTTCCAGAAGGGTTCAGAAGGAAGCTGAGAGAATTGGTTGATTTCATTTCGAATCCTTGCGGTTTTATGATTCGGATAAAATTTCTTGAGAAACGCTTTTACAAACTCTTCCCAACTGGTTATGGAGTGGGAAGCGGTGCTATACAGCCATTTTTCAGCAAGATCGCATAAAGTGAACGGAATGACCCGTAGACGTATAGCATCGTTCGACAGTTGGGTAGTTTTCATCATGGCACAGACGTTTTGAAATTTGTTGATGAAGATATAGGCATCTTCAGATTCAAGCCCATGAAATCGTGGAAGCATGTTGATGAAGTGGGGCTTAATTTCAAAATTATCCCCATTGGCCGGTGGAAGAGAAAGGCAGGTGGGGAGTGCAGAACGGGTGGGATAGAAACGATCCTGGAGTGCAATTCGCGGCGGCGCTACAACAGGCTGGTGTGGTGGGTTATTGGTCTCCATAGGAGGTGGAGCCAATCCAGGGGTGGTCAAAGAGATGTTCGGATTAAATCCTGACATCGCGGAAGAAGAGGTCGGTGAAAGTGAAGGTGAACGCAAAGATGTATGAACAGAATTCCGGTCAACGTCGGAGTTGGCCGGCAAAGGTAGGGGTGAAAGAGGAGTGGACGGGGTATCGACGTCTGAGTCGATCGCGTAGTCGGTAGCGACTAACGTAACGCGGACTAGACGGGCGCTAGTGTCCCGAGTCCAAGCGGACATACACTAAACGAGTTTAGTATAGTCAAAGCGGAGAAGGTGAGGGTAAGAAAACGTCAATGGAGAAACGATGGGTGAAAAATGGATTTGGCGACAAAGGGCAAGTTTTTATAAAAGTTTTTGATTTTTTCTTTTTTTTTTTTTTAGAAAGAGCTTTACAGAAATATGTACGGATATACGGCTTAAGTAATCACAAACAAGATATGCACAATCACACCTAGATCTAGGGTCACCTAGGTCTGCTAGACCTACTCCAGAACTTGATTGTCGAACTAAAACTGTGTCGAGAAACGGGCTTAAAAATACACTGATCACGAGACCAGTTAAGTGCAGAGATAAGGGGAGGTTTTCCAACGCTTTCGCGAAGTTCCTTAATTAAGTAACCCTTTCTCTTTTGGCGGTTGCGCCGTTAACACTTTCCTAGACACCCCGTAAACAATATACCGTTAAGCGAGGTTCTAAATACGGTTTAACTTAACCTAATGAGCGCGAAGTCCTTAGGGCTGCAGTCTAGTATTTTTTAATTACAATGGACAATGCATATGCTTTTGTGATTTTTGGGGTCCTGGGAAGGGTGATGAAATCCCCACCCAATCTGAATTGGTTTCAAGCCCCTTAAGTCCGTATTAAAGAATGCAAAGCAGTAACAAATCAACTGCAAACAATTTTTTATTTTTAGCGCGGCGCAAAGAATCCTGCACAAGAACAGTTTATTGGAAGGGGGAAGAGAATTTGCGCAAAGAAATCTGCAGAAAACACAGTTTATTGGAGTCCAGAGGAGTGGGGAGAAGGAAAGGAGGACTTACAGAGAATTTGGCACACTGACCACACCAAGTGGCCGCGGTTCCGCGGCAATAAGGCCCTAATGCCGCGGTTCCGCGGCAGTAATGATGATTTGGTTTTTCATTTTTCTGGTGTGGGCTGTTTTGGGTGTCCTCTGCTGTTTTAAAGACCTTGAATCTTTATTTGCTCACTGTACCTTCTCCAGATCTTGATAGTAGACTGTTTGTTTCGTTTTGATCCGTCGCGGTGTAGCCGCGAAATGTGGGTCTATCTTCCCACGTCTTTGGCACTGAACTTGAACTTCGAATATCCCACGTCTTTGGCACTGAACTCGAACTCTGTATTATCCTGCACACTTGCACAAAAACTAATCAAAAATAACAAGATGATTTTTTTTACAACGTATATTTTTTTGTTTTGTTTTTCGGTTATATTTATATTCACAAGTTAAACCGAAATTACACAAAGAAATAAACTACCGTCTCCCCGGCAACGGCGCCATTTGATTGTTAGCGATTCTGCGTGTTCAAGTTTTAGTTTAATACCGCAATCAAGAAGGTTTCGCTCGTAGCTAGCCGGTTGAGTACGGGTCGTCCGCAGGGAGATGGGAATCTTTTTCTATGTGCTTTAACGAGTTAAGTCCAGTTTTTCAGATTTTGTTGTGATTAATTAAGTGGTAAAATGATATGTAAAGAGAGCTTGTTAGGGTTAGGATTAGGTTAGTTTGAGTTAGGAGTCTCCCACATCTTTCGTTGCCCCTCTTAATATCGGTGTTACGGTAATCGGCAACAACGGGGATTAGCACGACTAGGAAGGAACTTGCGAGTATAAGCTAGGCTTTCCAACGCATAAGTTCTTCCTTTTGGTGCTTGTCCGTCCGTTCTTGGCTCTTAGCCATAACCTCCGGTTAATTCAACCACAACCGGTCTCACTACGGAATCACCGCTATCATGTAGGATAGGGTGCCGTAGGGAGCGGATTGTGGTTCAATTAACGGGAGTCGAATTAAGCTGTTGGGCAAGGAAAGAGTGAGAGAGATTTCCTTCTCTCAAACTTCCCTTATCCTACCCTAACAAGTATGAAACTACTCACACATCATGATACGGAAAAATAAAACAAAACAAAAGAGGAAGATAGAAAGAAAGAGATTAGAAGATAACAACTAGCTATTTGCGACCTCACCTTGGCAAGGATCCAGCGTAAGCATCATGGTTGTTTTAATGATAAAGAAAAAAAAGAGAAAAGAAAGAAACAACAAGAAATAACAACAACTAAGTTAACAAATTAAAATTACAATAATTAACAAGAGAACAAGACAAGCATAATAATAAACGGTTCTTCTTTATTCATCATTCTTCACTCAAAAGCTCACTACAAGTTTTAATGGAGAAGAGATGAGAAGAGGAAGAAGAACATGTATTCTAAAACCTAGAGAAAAAATACAAGATTATGGACCCCCTTGGCTTCACAAGTTCTGGGCTATTTATAGGCAGGGAAATGGAAACCTAGGGCAACCCTCAGAACTAACATGGAAAGACAAAAACACCCTCAAAAATTAGTCAACTGCCGCCACTATACGGCCGCGGATCTGCGGCCTAAGCCAGCTTATGCCGCGGAACCGCGGCCCTTTAGTGGAGTTAGGTGACCAATTTTTGTAGGGTTCCCTGGTTTGTTGTGTTCATGAGTCTGGTATATATCTTTTCTCAGATTTTCTTCACGAATTTTCCAGAATTTCTGTTGAGGGAAAGGTGATTTGATGTGGACTTTTTGTCATGATTTCCTCGAGCTCCGCGTAGATTTCTTGGATCTTGTGCTGCCATTGAGCCTTGTGCATGAAGGTGACAATCGATTTGCCATTTTGTCTCCTAAACTGGTATGTGGCAACAGACGGATAAAGAGCGGAGATCCGTGTTTTATCTGTGATTGGCAGGAACCCGGATTTTGTCGTGTTTTCCATGAATTTCACCGTTTTAGAACCGAGAACCTGTATCCTGCAATTAACTAGCAAACACGGCTCAAGTGTATCTACCGATATGCAATGTGATAAAAATTGGGCGGTATGAAAATGCAAAAATCTGATATGAACACCACAGTAACAACGGTCCAGCCGTAGAAGGGTCAAGCCAACGCCTCACATGTGGAACGCCGTACTGCCCCAAACCATAAGGTTCAAAGTGCAGTTCAAGACGGTCACATAATCGAGTTAAGGTTTGTTGTCTTCTAGAGGGTCCATCGCGTTACTTGCACTACTTAGAACGTTCTTAAACCACGGAAAAATCCAACATTTGGAAATTTCCCGACAGGGGAAAAATTGGGTATTTATATCCGGTCGAACTATTCAACATGTTCTAAAATACCCGGAAAAACACATAGACAAAGTCAAAGTTTCCGATCGAATCATCGAACCCCCAAAACACTCCAGAAAACTCAATTGTTGAGTGAAAAATAAAATTTCCTAAAAGGATCAGAAAACACCAACTGAGGTTACTGAGCAAAAATGATTCCATGATCTTTACATACGGCCGCGGAACCGCCGCCATTACCAGGGTAAGGCCGCAGTTCCGCTGCGGTTTAGTCGTATTACAGTCACGTTTTTCACAGTAACCCTTGTATTTGCCTGCTGATATTTCTGAGAATTTTTAATTTGGAAAAATCCACAGTTTTGAAAATTGTACAGAGAAGGGTGAAGTCTAGGGTTTCGGGGTTCGATCGGGTTTCTAACTTCGTCTACACTTCGCCTAAAGCTCTAGTTAGGCTCTGATACCACTGTAGGGTTCCTAGGCACACTCAAGAGCTTCCACAAGGCATCGACCATGCCAAATACAAAATTTTTCGGTGCCGAGAAACCCTAAACTAGATCGATTACTAGAGGATAGACGAAACAAGATGGAAGTAAACAACTTTATTGCAAAGTGAATGGAAATACAACCTTTGTAGATCCGGTCCACCACTTCTTTAGCTCCGTGTTGACGTCCCTCCGCTGCGATCATCGGAATCCCGGACTCTAGCGATGGTTTCGTCGGAGTAATGGGTGGGCTAGGTCGTTGACTTCGATGCCGAAGATGATCTACGTCGAGGCGACTCAAACTCAAGCTCTACTTCACTAGGTCATGAAACTTGTGAAGATAACACACTCTACTAGATGGCAAGTGGTAGAGGATGAAGAAATAGGAAGTGGGTTCACTTTGGATTTGGATTTCTCACTTGGAATCATCACTTGGAATTTTCTAGTAAGCTTTCTTAACCTCATGAAGAAGATGAAGAAGAATAGAAAAGAATGAATTATCTAATTAGAAAATTCAAGTGATTCTTATCATATAGCAACCATGGGTGAAGCTAACTCATGTAGAGAATAAACTAGGGTTTAGGCAAATGGTTAGGTTAAGGAAAAAACAAAATGGTTTTAACTTTTCAAAGCTTCATGAAGCTTCAAATAAAAACAAAGAATGCCACCATTTTATTTTTGCCAAAATGAATAAATAAATAAATAAATAAAAACCCTAACCATTTACCTAAACATGGTTTAAATCAAACATACACCCAAGTTTGCATGTATCATCAAACATGATACAATCAAGTGCACAAAAATATATCATATGTACAATGTGCACAATCTAGTGAGAAAATAATCTTAAGTGAATCAATACTAGTTAATGTAAAGTAATATATCAAATATATAATTATACATTAAATCATTAAATCATTAAATCAAAACTTGGTTTAATGATCCGGTCATACTGCATATAACCGACTAATATCAAGTGTATCAATGTATCGAGTCAACACTTGATTCGGTAACCCGTCTATATCTCATATAACCGTCCAATGATACAAATGGAGAGAATAGAATACAGTATCACATACTGTTATTATTCTCGGTCCCGCACATATCTCATATGTGCTCCTATTTCGTTTTTCTTGAGCCAGGAAACCTCTGTGTAGGACTCTAAAGACTCGTCAATACGCCGACAGCATGTGATGATCATATCAAACACCCACAAGCCGCAAGCGGTCTGCTAAACGTAACGGCCACCCGGGTATTGAGCGATCAGAAGATCAACGAGCAAGCCCGCTCACACTCCTGTGAATCCAACCAGCAACACTTACCGTACAGTCCGGTCTCGTCGTCTGATATGTCGCATATCTCGCCTAGGGGTGGTAAACGTCAGACCCCAGTAGCTCGATAAGTCGTGTCGATATGAGGTCTATAATAGTTCGAGAAACTACTGGTAACACTTACCAGTAAATCTGAGCAACCCTGGCCAGGGATTTCCGGTTATAGCCAATCGAATACAGCGCAACATCAACTCCCTATACCGGGAGAGACGAATCCCCTCCCATCGCTCATTGCCTCCATGTGATTCGGGACTGTACCCAAAAACCACCGTTTTGCACGCCCTCTTGGACGTGGTATGGTGGAAATCAAAGCATAGTGGGAATCACACAAGACTCTATGTCGATCTCGGGTCAACAGACTACTCTGTACCAGTGTCACCAGAGAACTGCCATCTGACGTAAGGTATAATACCATCTGGGAGTTCTCGGCGAGTCCGTCCAGTGTACCCACTCTCCACTGAGCACCCGTATATCATCTCTGATGTCAAACACCAATGGATATGGGATCATCCATCGCCCATCTGTATGGGTCGAGAAGGTATACGCTAGTCTACTCTGGTATATCGATGCCCCGTTTTGATACACCCACGACTAGGGACCTTGAAGGAAGTACTTATGGACTACCATGTCCCTACTAGTATGATCCGCATCATAGTCCAGGTAGTCAAGTAAACATCCTAAGGGCTTTACCAACATGTAACAGAGAGACAATCAGTGTACACGTTAAGGTAAAAAGCAACCAGATAGCATACTATCATGTCGAGCAAGAAAGTCCTCTCTATATATGTCCAAGCATCCACTACAATATACATCCTATGTATAGCAATGGCCTCTAGGGCATACATATAAATAACACCTTCAACGATATCAAGTTCATTACGTTAAAGGTTTTTCGCCAGAAACCATTCGTAGCCCTCCGTCATTTCAGACGGGTAGCACGTAGTATTCATGCTATGTTTGTTGGCCTTAGTCAAGGCATAGTGTATGGTAGCTGCTTGTTACCTTTCTGCTGCATAGATAGATGCGTTGGTTTGGGACAATCGTATAGCCTTGTTGGCCCTAGTCAAGGGCTTGTACGGGTGGGTTCAAATTAACCTGGACAATGACCGGTAGAACTTGACATGTGACTTATGATTTGTTGGCCTTAGTCAAGGTCAAAAGAGCATGGGGCAAAAATCACATCGGGAGTTTCTAAAGAAACTGAAACTTGCCAGATATGCGCATACCTTCTGGAGTGTGATAACGTGAGCGGATTCCGTCACGTTATCATGCGATGATAGTTGGATACCGATTCCCACTGATGAGTTGGTTTACTCCTCGGGTGATCCCGACTCATTCTTCTTTCAGGTTTGGGGAAGAATTTGAGGTTACAGTGGAGGTTTCCAGATTAGATAAAGTGATAACCATTCTGATCTAGGTTAGAGTGCACGCTGAGTGTTTCTTTTCTCTCTCTCTTTGGCAGCGACCATTGACCCGACCTTAGACTATGACTCAGTGACCAAGTTGACCGAACCTTCTTATAAGACTGGCTTTTGGATTGTCTGAGTTGCAAACCTCATTGTCACTCCTACTTTTACCCTTTTCTCCAGAATACCCCGTATTACTACGAACGTCCACTTCCATTGGACAAAACCATCGTATGGTTATATACGAACTCGAAGGAATTTATTCGAGGATAGTTTCTGGTTCTGGAGAAAACGAATAGGTTTATTCAGTTGTCTTTTCCTTTTACCTTCTCTCAGGTTGCGAGTGCTCCTTGGATTAGGACAGTATACCTATTACGCAAATTGGATAGTCTTCTTCCAAACCTTAGGCTGGTGCTGAACGATGGGGAATGAAGAAAACCAATTAGCATAACGATGGTGACAGAAGGTATTAAGTAAAGACATATCAAGGGATTAGTAAGAGGGCAAAGTAAATTGCGACTGTTATTCACGACCAAACCAAGTATTTCTTCGCCAATCTTAAATCACCTTTGTATTTCTCCAGGACACTCTGTATCACTACGAAGATCCACAGTTTATTGGATACTCCATCGTATGGTTATATACGAACTCGAAAGGAACTTGTTCCAGTTCGGGGATGGATTCTGGTTCAGGAGAAATAGGAATAAGGTTTATTCGGTTTGTCTTTTATCTTCACCTTCTCTCGCATTGCGAGTGCTCGTAGGATTAGGACAGTACACCCATTATGCTTATTGGATATTCTTCTTCCAAACCATAGGCTGATGCTGAACGGTAGGGAAGGAAGAAAACCATTTGGCCTAAGAGGGTGTACAGAAGGTAATGACTAAAGACATATAAAAGGATTTGGGGAGATGGCAAAGAAATATACGGTTACAGTTGTGAATCTGGATAATGGAAGTGACATTACTAGGAATACCAGGATACCCCTACGAAACATTTCAATGTTTCATTTTCACTGTGTACTGTTAAAAGAAAACTGATTTCTCAATTAGTCCTTTCTCCAGGGTATATATTTACCAGGTATGATTCTCACATCTGTATGGTTTTACAGATGATGAGTGGGAGTAAGCTATTGGGAATTAGGTGATTATCCTCATTATATCGGAATTCGTTGTAATTGGTGATATTTGAGGAAATCGCCTGGGTTGTTTGCCGGACGGCAAATGTTTGGTTTTGAATATCCGTTGTTATGCACCAATTTCAAATTGATATTTCTGTACGTCTATTTTCGTAGAGTGAGATATAACTTTTTGAAATTATGTCTATGACATTTACCTATATCAGTGGATGGTTAGGTAAGGAGCATTGAACAGCGGTGTAATTCTTCTTAACCATAAGTACAGTTTTCAACCTACGACACACAGTGAATGAGTTATTAGACTCAAGGGACTTATACAGAGTATTGTATGTTGTCCAGTGTCCATTAGAACAGAGGGGTTGGTCCTCGTACTATATTCGGTTTACTTATGACTTCTCTAGTTTTTAGACAAGTGTTTCGTAGAAACACAGGGTCCAAGTTTTGAGAAGTTATAGGTATAAGAGTAAAGTAGAGAACCAGGTATTGCAAGTATCGAGATTCTTTAAGGTGATCGAAGATGTAGATACTTGTGTGTGGTATTCAGTTAATAGTAATGATTAAGAGAACTTGCTTCTCTTTCAGGTTACTCATAATTGGAAGCATTCCTAAGTTGAGTAACGCTGATCGGCCTCCTTCCATTTAGTTGACATGCACTGGAGACAGCTGCATGATTTGAATCTGGTTCAATTAAATCAGTGCCTCTGTTTCTGTATTGGATATAGAACAGTTCATATCTTAACGATGTTAAGGTACGGGGAGTTGTCCAGCTTATGCTTAAAACCAGACTCTGGATAACTCAAGGCACATTTCTGTAATGGCTGTTTGTGGGTTGACCCAGGCTATGACGAGGGTTGGCTTTCTACCATCTGGAAGATCAATAGTGATATTGTTCTTAACTCGCCACAGTTTTGTTAAAAATTGATTTTTCAGAAAACAGTAGTGGGAGTATGGTAGAACTGGAAGTGATTCCAGAAACGCAAACGAATACGGAAAATTTTATAAGAACCTACAGATTCAATTTGCTTTGACATTCCATTGGCCACTCCGTAGATATGGTGGGTAACCTCAGGCACCCGAGAGGTACTCCGGTAGCCTCAAGGACGGTGACAGGGAGGTTCTTGTTTACCCAGACTTGTCATTGCTGTTGTTCTAGACAGTGAGACCCGACAAGAGGATGGGTATAACGTCGTTCTAAACTAGCTTTAGAAGTGTACGTCTATATGACTCTGCCAGAGGGTTTTCGTAGTCAGTGGGAGCGGCGGAAGCATTGATGGACAGGCGGCTTACGTCTATTTAAAGACTAAAGCAGATATAGCGGAGATAGATCATCTATTTCTGATGTGACAGTCATAGGTTTGACTTCATCAGAATAGGGGATGGATCTGTTAAGAAGGTGGTAGGGTGTGATGTCCTGGTATTTGGATGACATATGTTCAGTTGATAAAACTGCACATTTGTACTACATTTTTCCTACCATTTTCACATTAAAAAAGGACTTTATTATAATATATTATACATATGAGGGTTTATGTGTAAAAACACTATTTTCCATGTGTTAATATATTTTAATTAACATTTGGTAGGAAAATGTATGCAAATAAATTCATTGACCAAATCCTAGTAGAACTAAGTCTACTAAATATTATTTGAGATTATTGTGCAGAACTTTCCAAGTTGTTGTGCAGAATTTATCAAAGAAATCAAGTTGTTGAAGAAGACTTGCCTAATTAAGAATCAAAACTTGGAGACCAAGTCTGGAAGCAACCGAGAGAAGATTTCTGAATTATGAAAGTGCCTAGGATTGCCACATGTCACAATTACAAAGCCCAAGAAAAATGATGAAGAGATGTGATTAAATGGCCGCGGATCCGCGGCATTATAGAAGGATCATTTGCTAAGATTTTGTGGCTTAAATCTCTGCTATATTTTACCAACTTTGGAAGCAAAAGATTGTGGCTATGGAAGCAACCGAGAGAATATTTCTCCGTTTTTCCCAAGGCTCGAACCCCTCGCCCATTTTGCCAAATCTATCTAAGTCGATTCCCACTCCAGTTTTGGGATCGAATCCGTCCCCACAATCCTCTCCAATGTTGGACCAAACCCTTATTGATAAAGCACCTTATCCAAACAGGTTAAGGGGCAACAAACCAAGTCCACAAATGGAGAAGATTGTACAAATTTTTAAGCAAGTTAACATAAACATTCCTCTCCTAGATGCTATTCAACAAGTTCCGTCATATGCGAAAATCCTAAAGGACTTGTGCACTAGGAAGAGAAAAGTTCAAGTACCTAAAAAAGTTTTCCTTGCGAGTAATGTGAGCACTGCTTTTACACAACAACTACCCAAGAAACGAAAGGACCCCGGAAGTCCTACAATTTCTATTTCCATTGGGGGTAAAAATATCAATCGTGCTCTACTCGATCTAGATGCTAGTGTAAACTTGCTTCCGTATTCTGTTTATGAGCAATTAGGGATCGGAGAGTTAAAACCTGCGCATTGCACTCTTCAGATGGCCGATCGATCTATCACCCAACCAAGGGGTGAGCTAGAGGATGTGTTAATCAAAGTCGGGGAATTCATATTCCCTGTGGACTTTATCGTTATAGATACACAACCTGTGGCAAACCCACGCAATCAAATTCCGGTGATACTCGGTCGACCCTTTTTGGCCACTTCCAACGCAGTAATCAATTATAGAAACGGCTCTATGACCTTATCCTTTGGAAAGAAGTCAATTGAGCTTAACATTTACAAGTTGGGAAGTGAACCCTCCGAACCTTATGCTCATGTGTATTCTGTCGAATTAATGGATGTTGACAGCAGCGAATTTGATCAACCTCATAATTTTGACTCTTTTCATATGTCGTTATTTGACACGGACTCTTCCACCAAGTTGTCCAGGTCAGCATCTAACACTGATGATGACCTTTTTATAGAGTCGGACGATCACCCTATTTTTTCTGATGACATTATTCTTCGGGGTATCGACGAAAGCTTTGAGGAAATTTTTCGCTAATGAACTCGCATTTTTACAAGACACGGGTGTTGAGATGAATCAACTCCAAGATAAAGAAATTGAACCTCCACCCCTTCTTTTGGACAATCATGATAATGCGAGTAATCCATCATTACTATCACTGTGTCGTCTCTCCAAATTGAGACGCAATCCTTTTCCATTACACCTCTTATCACCTCCCCACTTCTTCACGTCGAAATGAGACATGTTCTTCCACCAACCTTGGTGCTTCATCGATAAAATTTTTTGAATGGTTGGTGTTGACCTTCGGTCTTTGAAAAGCTTGGCATTGACCAATAACCTTGACCCCCTCGTGTGATTTTAAAAGATTAAAATTGTTTAACTCAAGTTTGGGGGGTGTGGTATATTTTGGCTCTTGAAAAGAAAATGATTTTTACAAAATTGTGAGCCAAGAAATAAGTTTGGGGGAGGATTTCACTTGCATATATTCTTGCCCCCATTAATAATTTCCTCCCAAGTCTACAGGTTTTTGAGCTTAACGGATGACATCAGTGAGGACACTGCTGTAAACAGGTTTGGGGGAGGTTTGTGCTTGTTTACACATCAATTTGCATCATATTTTGCATAAACACAACATTTTCAAAAATTTTAAATTTTTTTTCTTTTATAAAAAAAAAGTAGAAAGTGAAAAATTACATCCAAAAGATAGGAATAATTTAAGAAAACCAAGAAAATTAGAAGTTTTCTTAAACGAACTAGTAATAAGTAGATATGAGCCGTTGTCCCAAGGGTTAGTAAGATGAAGGAAGTTACTAGTCTGAGGATAAAAATAAGTCTGAGAAATAGTTTCTATTCTGAAAGCCAAACATTTGAATGTTGATACCCTACTATATGCACTTACACACGTCTTGAAACTCGGGATAGTAGAGGATACCTTAAAATGCTCTTGTCCAAAAGCCAAAGTATGAAGGAAAAAAATGAAGAAAATATAAAATTGGTGAAAAGAAAAAAATGAACACTGGTTTTGTTATCGCCAAGGCAGCAATAAAAAAATATAGCGAGGGTGCCTCTTCACCTAGTGCCCTAAAGCCAACTGGTCTGGGAGTCACTGCTAAGCCTTAGGGGGTGCAAGACGAGAAAAATATCATCACCTAATCAGCAAGCACATGAGTAATCGGTCGATTGGTACCTCAAGAAGTATTAACGGTCGCATGAAAATGTGTGAGCAAATCTTAATATTCATCAAAATAAAAAGTACAAAGGTAGATGGACAAGAGTATGATAGCTTGAATTGAATTCTCCGAGTGTAGGGATGTTCTTTACACACACGTGGGGTTATATGATCAATGTTTGGATGAATGGTAGGAATGAAGAATAAAGATGATGTTTTATTGAGGGATGATGTGATTTCTAACATTTTTTCATGACTATTAAGATAGGGCTCATGACAACTGAAAAGATAGTATAGTTGGAAACTCTTATTTTCAAAGTCTTTCTTTTATGGTTCTTATCTTTATATGTAAATTTGACCATCTTTCTTTTGTTATAGGATTTTGTGGGTGTAATCCGCTGAAAACCCTCAGGAGACAACACTCCTCCTACTAGGGACACCTAGAGGTTTAACGGCTTGTTGCACGTGCTCAGTGCAATCGTGTTGCCTACGAAAGTGTGCTTAGTTTTCTCCTTTCTTTTTCTCCTCTTGAATAAACTAGTTTGCTAGGGACGATCAAAGATAAGTTTGGGGGTATTTGTTCCGTTGATAAAACTACACATTTGTACTACATTTTTCCTACCATTTTCACATTAAAAAAGGACTTTATTATAATATATTATACATATGAGGGTTTATGTGTAAAAACACTATTTTCCATATGTTAATATATTTTAATTAACATTTGGTAGGAAAATGTATGCAAATAAATTCATTGACCAAATCCTAGTAGAACTAAGTCTACTAAATATTATTTGAGATTATTGTGCAGAATTTTCCAAGTTGTTGTGCAGAATTTATCAAAGAAATCAAGTTGTTGAAGAAGACTTGCCTAATTAAGAATCAAAACTTGGAGACCAAGTTTGGAAGCAACCGAGAGAAGATTTCTGAATTATGAAAGTGCCTAGGATTGCCACATGTCACAATTACAAAGCCCAAGAAAAATGATGAAGAGATGTGATTAAATGCCCGCGGATCCGCGGCCATACCCCCCTTTGGCCGCTGATCCGCGGCATTATAGAATGATCATTTGCTAAGATTTTGTGGCTTAAATCTCTGCTATATTTTACCAACTTTGGAAGCAAAAGATTGTGGCTTTGGACTATAAAAGGGCACCGAGAGCCTCTTGGAAAATTTATCAAGCCGACGAGATCACGAAGTCCAAGACGGTTCACGCATCCAGGCTGATCATCAACGGTTCATCTACCTCTTTAGAAGAGATCGAGAAGCAAACTAGGTTTTTGTAATCATTTTCTAAGGAATCAAAGTGTACTTGATCTTGTTGATTAATAAAGGTAGTTCTTTTTCTTATTCTTTTTCTTCGTAGTTTAATTATGCAATTTCTCTCCATCTCTTCTTCTCTCAACATGCACGAGTAATTCTCCGCTTGTTAGGGTTCGTAGGATTAGGATAGGCTAATGGATGATGAACATCCCTAAACCCTTTTTAAGTCCTATAAAGTTTATGAACTTTATCAAAAGAATCATTAACATCATAATCGGGCGCGCTAACAATTCTTTGTTAGTTCCGACCGCGATTAGAGATTAGATTAGTGATTGTTTTGGTAAAGGCTAGATATGAACGGAGTTCCGTGTCGAGATAAGGGTTAAGAGTGGGATTCCTTTTCCCTCCAGAAACCCTAATCTACACGCATCACTGTCGTTCTAGTTTTAAATCTATTAAAGGATAAAAAAGGTTACTTTTAATTAATCATCCATAACTACTAAATCCTAACGAACCCTACAAGCCCTATTATTATATTAACTACATCCCTAAAATAATCTAGATCTATATATTTTGCATTCTTGCTTTACGTAGATCTAGAAACCATTCACACAATTCTTTATTCCTCCTCTCTTTCTCAACACATCTAAAGTAAGAGTAAAAGATTCCACGTTTCCCTAAGGACGACCCGTACTCATCTCGATCTAGTTACACGCGACACCGTTATTGATTGCGGTTAAACTACAAACAAACACACTCTTTCGTGTTAATCAAATGGCGCCGCTGCCGGGGATACGTGCGTAATTTTTTATTCTTACTATTTGCGTTGAATTCTTATACGATCCATATCATAATTAAAACAAAACTGCAAATTGCATATTTACCGATTTTTGTGTGAATTTTGCGAGAGAATCTGGAGTCACGGACTTGAGGAAACAGGAGATCTATGGTTCATACTTCTCTGGTATTTTTTTCAACTCCTTCTCTCTCCTCTCAAATCCAATAAAATCTATTTTCTGCAGGATTCTTTGCAAAATAGCGCCGCTAAAAAAAAATCTTTTTGCATAAGTTTTGTGATTGGTTTTGTTTTGCATATTTAATACGGACTTTAAGGGGCAAAGACCAAATCAAGATTAGGTGGGGATTTCATCACCCTTCTTAAGCCCCATAAATCACAAACTGAGCATATAGATCAACCCTTCATTAATTTAAAAAATATCTAGACTAGACTCTAAGGACTGTCGCGCTCAATAAGGACAGAGGAAGGTCGTGGGTAATCTATCGTTTATCCGCATTACTTTTGTAGTGCCTAGGCAAGTGTGACAAAGGCTAGTGGTTTTTAATTAGGCCCACGACGTGGTTCCTTCCTACTTACCTGGCTCTTACCTGGCTACAAGGGTAGTACGGAGGCGGTAGAGGATTTATCCTGCGGCTTGTCCTTTGGAAGTCTAGGAGTGGTCTAGAGACTGGACCTAGGTGACCTTAGTTCTAGTGTTGCTTGTGCATCTTAGGATGATTTTTCTTGAGTCCCACTTTTTCAAAAACAAGCCAATTTTAAAATAACACACACGCTACCACTTGCACTAAACCCGCTTAGTGCATGCTCGGCTGGACACGGGATCCTAGTGCCCGTCTTATCCGCGTTCCTGCTATCGACGCCGAAGTCGGTACTTCTTCATCTTCTTTTCCCCCACCACACACCACATCGACCGTGATGGACGACATTCCATCTAATTATAACACCACGCTGCCACCCGCCCGTAGGTGAGCAGAATCCACCACGCATCTCTCTCCAAGAAAGATGCTATCCTATTCATGGTCCCCTTCCTACTTGTCTATCTCTTTCACCACCTAACGGGGATAATTTCGAAATTAAACCCCACTACATCAATCTGCTGCCCAAATTTCACGGGCTTGAGTCGGAAGACGCGTACGTTTTCATCACCAAATTCGAAAACGTATGCGCAATGATGGGTACTTCACAATTGACTTTAGATGCTATGCGCTTACGTCTTCTCCCATTCACACTGTGCGACTTGGCAGAAAAATGGCTTTATAATACTTCCGCACACTCTATCACTAATTGGGATGAATTCGTTGTAGCATTTCTTAAGAAGTTTTACCCAAATCATAAGACTGCCCACATTAGGAGCGAGATTAACCAGTTCACCCAGCTTCCCAATGAACCATTTTGGAAGTGCTTTGAACGTTTCAAAGATCTGCTTGTCCAATGCCCCCATCACGGAATACAAAGATAGGATTTATGTCGGATTATATATGAGGGCATTAATCCAGCGACAAAGCAGATGCTTGAAACAATGTGTCAATGCAATTTCATGTCTAAAGATGATGGTGAAGCATGGAAATATCTGGAAGACCTTGCTGAACACACGTTGCAGTGGGAAAGCGTAAGACCACCTTCAACTAAGGGAGGTATTCACCAGCTCGATATTTCTATCGCAGTAAAAGCCGAAATGGCAGCGATTCAGAAGAAACTCGATGCTATTGAAAACAAGTTCTCATCATTCTCCCTAAATTAGGTCACGCTTCCTAAGACCGTCTGTGGTTGCTGTTCGGATCCTTCACACTTAACGGAAGAATGTCCTATGAATGCTTCGTTTCAAGCTAATGCTGCTTTTCAGCAGCGACCTAGAAACGACCCTTATTCTTCCACGTACAATCAAGGATGGAGGAATCATCCTAACTTTGCTTGGAATCAAAACCAACAAAGCAATTATCAAAGACCTCCTCCACAGCAACCACAAACACAGAATCAGCCCCCCTTTCAGTCACAGAATTTTCAAAATCCGGCCAACATTTCTACACTACAAGTGGCCGGTACTGACAACTCACTTGCACAAACTTTGGATATGTTCATGAAACAATCCATGCAAATTTCGGCTGAGATGAGGTCTTCTATTGATACCCTAATGAAAAACTCCTCCTCCCATGGTGAGAGTATCAAATCAATAGAAAACCAAATCGCACAGTTAAACGCCGCAATGAGTGCGAGAAAGAAAGGGAAACTCCCATCTCAACCCCTACCGAATCCTGGCCATTCACAAAGTCATAATGTGAATGCCATTACTACGTTAAGATCGGGGAGAGTGCTGAATAATCGAGTGGGTGACCAATTTGATGATAGTGACACATTTGATACCCCTTCTTCTTCTTCTTCCCCTAATTCGTCTAGTCCCCCACCTTCATCCGAGCCTATTCTCCGTTTTCCCCAAGGCTCGAACCCTTCGTCCATTTCGCCAAATCTATCTAAGTCGATTCCCACTCCAGTTTTGAGATCGAATCCGTCCCCACAATCCTCTCCAATGTTGGACCAAACCCTTATTGATAAAGCACCTTATCCAAACAGGTTAAGGGGCAACAAACCAAGTCCACAAATGGAGAAGATTGTACAAATTTTTAAGCAAGTTAACATAAACATTCCTCTCCTAGATGCTATTCAACAAGTTCCGTCATATGCGGAAATCCTAAAGGACTTGTGCACTAGGAAGAGAAAAGTTCAAGTACCTAAAAAAGTTTTCCTTGCGAGTAATGTGAGCACTGCTTTTACACAACAACTACCCAAGAAACGAAAGGACCCCGGAAGTCCTACAATTTCTATTTCCATTGGGGGTAAAAATATCAATCGTGCTCTACTCGATCTAGATGCTAGTGTAAACTTGCGTCCGTATTCTGTTTATGAGCAATTAGGGATCGGAGAGTTAAAACCTGCGCATTGCACTCTTCAGATGGCCGATCGATCTATCACCCAACCAAGGGGTGAGCTAGAGGATGTGTTAATCAAAGTCGGGGAATTCATATTCTCTGTGGATTTTATCGTTATAGATACACAACCTGTGGCAAACCCACACAATCAAATTCCGGTGATACTCGGTCGACCCTTTTTGGCCACTTCCAACGCAGTAATCAATTGTAGAAACGGCTCTATGATCTTATCCTTTGGAAAGAAGTCAATTGAGCTTAACATTTACAAGTTGGGAAGTGAACCCTCCGAACCTTATGCTCATGTGTGTTCTGTCGAATTAATGGATGTTGACAGCAGCGAATTTGATCAACCTCATAATTCTGACTCTTTTCATATGTCGTTATTTGACACGAACTCTTCTACCAAGTTGTCCGGGTCAGTATCTAACACTGATGATGACCTTTTTATAGAGTCGGACGATCACCCTATTTTTTCTGATGACATTATTCTTCGGGGTATCGACGAAAGCTTCGAGGAAATTTTCGCTGATGAACTCGCATTTTTACAAGACACGGGTCTTGAGATGAATCAACTCCAAGACAAAGAAATTGAACCTCCACCCCTTCTTTTGGACAATCATGATAATGCGAGTAATCCATCATTACTATCACTGTGTCGTCTCTCCAAATTGAGACGCAATCCTTTTCCATTACACCTCTTATCACCTCCCCACTTCTTCACGTCGAAAGGTGACATGTTCTTCCACCAACCTTGGTGTTTCATCGATAAAATTTTTGAATGGTTGGTGTTGACCTTCGGTCTTTGCAAAGCTTGGCATTGACCAATAACCTTGACCCCCTCGTGTGATTTTAAAAGATTAAAATTGTTTAACTCAAGTTTGGGGGGTGTGGTATATTTTGGCTCTTGAAAAGAAAATGATTTTTACAAAATTGTGAGCCAAGAAATAAGTTTGGGGGAGGATTTCACTTGCATATATTCTTGCCCCCATTAATAATTTCCTCCCAAGTCTACAGGTTTTTGAGCTTAACGGATGACATCAGTGAGGACACTGCTGTAAACAGGTTTGGGGGAGGTTTGTGCTTGTTTACACATCAATTTGCATCATATTTTGCATAAGCACAACATTTTCAAAAATTTTAAATTTTTTTTCTTTTATAAAAAAAAAGTAGAAAGTGAAAAATTACATCCAAAAGATAGGAATAATTTAAGAAAACCAAGAAAATTAGAAGTTTTCTTAAACGAACTAGTAATAAGTAGATATGAGCCGTTGTCCCAAGGGTTAGTAAGATGAAGGAAGTTATTAATCTGAGGATAAAAATAAGTCTGAAAAACAGTTTCTATTCTGGAAGCCAAACATTTGAATGTTGATACCCTACTATATGCACTTACACACATCTTGAAACTCGGGATAGTAGAGGATACCTTAAAATGCTCTTGTCTAAAAGCCAAAGTATGAAGGAAAAAAATGAAGAAAATATAAAAATGGTGAAAAGAAAAAAATGAACACTGGTTTTGTTATCGCCAAGGCAGCAATAAAAAAATATAGCGAGGGTGCCTCTTCACCTAGTGCCCTATGGCCAACTGGTCTGGGAGTCACTGCTAAGCCTTATGGGGTGCAAGACGAGGAA
This sequence comes from Agapanthus africanus, assembly GCA_030015575.1. NCBI lineage: Eukaryota > Viridiplantae > Streptophyta > Magnoliopsida > Asparagales > Amaryllidaceae > Agapanthus > Agapanthus africanus. The sequence continues at coordinate 461,413,395 of CM057348.1, forward strand.
AATATCATCACCTAATCAGCAAGCACATGAGTAATCGGTCGGTTAGTACCTCAAGAAGTATTAACGGTCGCATGAAAATGTGTGAGCAAATCTTAATATTCATCAAAATAAAAAGTACTAAGGTAGATGGACAAGAGTATGATAGCTTGAATTGAATTCTCCGAGTGTATGGATGTTCTTTACACACACGTGGGGTTATATGATCAATGTTTTGATGAAAGGTAGGAATGAAGAATAAAGACGATGTTTTATTGAGGGATGATGTGATTTCTAACATTTTTTCATGACTATTAAGATTGGGCTCATGACAACTGAAAAGCTAGTATAGTTGGAAACTCTTATTTTCAAAGTCTTTCTTTTATGGTTCTTATCTTTATATGTAAATTTGACCATCTTTCTTTTGTTATAGGATTTTGTGGGTGTAATCCGCTGAAAACCCTCAGGAGACAACACTCCTCCTACTAGGGACACCTAGAGGTTTAACGGCTTGTTGCACGTGCTCAGTGCAATCGTGTTGCCTACGAAAGTGTGCTTAGTTTTCTCCTTTCTTTTTCTCCTCTTGAATAAACTAGTTTGCTCGGGACGATCAAAGATAAGTTTGGGGGTATTTGTTCCGTTGATAAAACTACACATTTGTACTACATTTTTCCTACCATTTTCACATTAAAAAAGGACTTTATTATAATATATTATACATATGAGGGTTTATGTGTAAAAACACTATTTTCCATATGTTAATATATTTTAATTAACATTTGGTAGGAAAATGTATGCAAATAAATTCATTGACCAAATCCTAGTAGAACTTAGTCTACTAAATATTATTTGAGATTATTGTGCAGAATTTTCCAAGTTGTTGTACAGAATTTATCAAAGAAATCAAGTTGTTGAAGAAGACTTGCCTAATTAAGAATCAAAACTTGGAGACCAAGTCTGGAAGCAACCGAGAGAAGATTTCTGAATTATGAAAGTGCCTAGGATTGCCACATGTCACAATTACAAAGCCCAAGAAAAATGATGAAGAGATGTGATTAAATGGCCGCGGATCCGCGGCCATACCCCCCCTTTGGCCGCGGATCCGCGGCATTATAGAATGATCATTTGCTAAGATTTTGTGGCTTAAATCTCTGTTATATTTTACCAACTTTGGAAGCAAAAGATTGTAGCTTTGGACTATAAAAGGGCACCGAGAGCCTCTTGGAAAATTTATCAAGCCGACGAGATCACGAAGTCTAAGACGGCTCATGCATCCAGGCTGATCATCAACGGTTCATCTACCTCCTTAGAAGAGATCGAGAAGCAAACTAGGTTTTTGTAATCATTTTCTAAGGAATCAAAGTGTACTTGATCTTGTTGATTAATAAAGGTAGTTCTTTTTCTTATTCTTTTTCTTCGTAGTTTAATTATGCAATTTCTCTCCATCTCTTCTTCTCCCAACATGCGCGAGTAATTCTCCGCTTGTTAGGGTTCGTAGGATTAGGGTAGGCTAATGGATGATGAACATCCCTTAACCCTTTTTAAGTCCTATAAAGTTTATGAACTTTATCAAAAGAATCATTAACATCCTAATCGGGCGCGCTAACAATTCTTTGTTAGTTCCGACAGCGATTAGAGATTAGATTAATGATTGTTTTGGTAAAGGCTAGATATGAACGGAGTTCCGTGTCGAGATAAGGGTTAAGAGTGGGATTCCTTTTCCCTCCAGAAACCCTAATCTACACGCATCACCGTCGTTATAGTTTTAAATCTATTAAAGGATTAAAAGGGTAACTTTTAATTAATCATCCATAACTACTAAATCCTAACGAACCCTACAAGCCCTCTTATTATATTAACTACATCCCTAAAATAATCTAGATCTATATATTTTACATTCTTGCTTAACGTAGATCTAGAAACCATTCACACAATTCTTTATTCCTCCTCTCTTTCTTAACACATCTAAAGTAAGAGTAAAAGATTCCACGTTTCCCTGAGTACGACCCGTACTCATCTCGGTCTAGCTACACGCGACACCGTTATTGATTGCGGTTAAACTACAAACAAACACACTCTTTCGTGTCAATCAACATACACAAAGTAGGAAGTGATATTCCTATACTACGATCAGTTATACTTTGGTTGTCACACAGTGGTTTCTCCATATAGGACTGGATATTATATAAGACATTCTGGTTATTGGATCTATGGTTTTAGATCTAGATTTGGGTAGTTTCCCAATCTGGGTACTTAGACAGCATTCTATGTGTATTTAGAATGGATGACTCCTAGCACGGTAGTGTACCTGCAGGTGATGGAGTCACCCTCTCTAAAGGTGTCTTACAGACTAAAGGGGAGAGGGATGTGCATGATTGGCAGATCACTTGCTTACGCAATTGAGTCAATCATGAGATGTCAAGTACCACACCAGATGTTGTTTTTACAGTAGATGCAATAAGTTGATATTGATCCAATCCTGGAGAAACATTCAGAAGCAGTTTTAGAACACAAGTTCCTGTTATAGGAATATGATAACGGCAGCCTCCTTTGGGAGACGGTTATCATTCCAGGCTTCTAAGGTGACCTGAATGACAGAGTGACTGTCAGAGTTATGGTTTTCCCTCTGACGAGGGGCAGTATTTTGGACAGGTGGTCCAGGCGGATACTGAGGGAGGCATGGCGCAGGATACTGATTAAGTTCAGTTGACGATACAGTTTGAGAAGTTTGGATTTGGAGTTCATTAATGAACTAGGTCCTATCAGATATCCAGACATACTCTAAGACAGGTATTGCTCATTTCGGGAGATGGCTTTCTCCGCGAACTTGAGATATAGAGAGACATAGAAAGAAACATTAGAGCGGATCCACTCACTGAGGCTATTCCTCGAACGCAATAGTTTCGCAAACGAGTTTTGTGAGGCTGACTAGTAGAGGAGTTGGGTGTTCGGTATCACACGGGCTGTGAGTATGCGACATCGCAATAATTAGCCTTGAGTGCAGGTGGGAGATTGTTGGATATAGTGCCCTCAGAGTCAATTATTGGATCGCAGGCACGTGATTGCAATGATTGAGGGAGGACCTATGCCGGTAGGACAGTCTTACTCAAGATGATAGTATGCTATCTGGTTTATCTTTATCATCGTGTACTGTATTAGGTGATCTTACAGGTCACTATTGCACGCTGATAGAGCCCCTAGGATTCTTGCTTGACTGCCAGCAGTATGAGGGCGATCATATACGTGGGAGCTGGGGTCTATAAGCAAATCCTTAAAAGGTCCCTGGTCGTAGGAGTTTCGAGACAGGTGTTCAGACCATAATATTGCATTTATCATTCCCCTATTCTTATCCTTTTTATAAATAAACAGGTACTCTTGACGCACGTTTGTTGCATATTACAGGTTACAGGTTTCTGGAGCAAATACAGTGAAAAAGACACAAAACAATAGAAAAAGGGACTTTTGACCAACAAGTAGACCGATCCTAGTCGAGCCTAGTCGAAGAATAGTGCAAGGTCCAAAATGTCAAGTGAACGGTTGAAAGATCGCTACAAGTATTCACTGAAAAATCTGGAGAAGACTCAGAAGCCCAACAGAGAAAATACATATAAAAAGACAGAGCCCAAGAAGCAGAGAAAGAAGCCCAAAAGTCTCATGGCCCAACTCCCTTAATTGGCCGCGGAACCGCGGCCAAACCCTACCTTGCGCCGCGGTTCCGCGGCCATCTAGTGCGCGTGACGGTGGATTTTTCTTCTGCTGTTGCGACGTTGTGGGTGTTGGGATTCTCAGGGGTCAAATCAGTAATTGCGCAAGTGCGAGAGCCTGTAACCCTAGGTTTCCTATTTTCCTATAAATTGTAATCTTAGATCTAAAAATTGTATGCCTCTTTTCAATAAATAAAATTCAGAAATTCTGGAAGTGACATTCAGATCTGTTCTTTATCGCTTGGAGGGAGCCATCACCATTAGTAAGTATTTTATTCTTTAATTATAATGTCTTCTCATCCCCTAATGAGCGAGTAGTCTCCTCGCTTGTTAGGGTTAGCCTTAGGGAAAGGGTTGAGAGATGAGATCTCTCACCCCTTTCAATGCCTAACCCATTAAGAACTCCATGCATGCGCGCACAACCGCTCCCTGCGGCACCCTACCCCTCGAGGTAACGGTGAACCGCAGTATAAAGGGCCGGTTGCGCGCGTTTTCCATGGGGGTTAGGGTAATTAACGATAAATGAAGGATACGAATCTAGAGGAAGAAAACATCTTCCCAAAAGAGTCGTATCCACTTTATCGATAATTACTATAACACCTAATGGATCTATAATACGGCATTGAAAGCGGTGAAGGAAACATCAATCTCCAAAACTTCCTCTAAGCCTAACCCTAGCAACAATTTAAATTAGATTAATTAAGTTTTAGATCTAGATTTTTATAAAACCAAAACGACAAATAGAATCAACTCGTTAAGACACACTAAAGAAATTTACGCGTCTCTGTGGATCGACCCGCACTCACCGGCTAGCTGCGAAGCGACACCGTTTCTGATTGCGGTAATTATATATTTTTGATCGTGAAATCTCTAACAATCAAATGGCGCCGTTGCCGGAGACGGCGTAATCTTTCTTTTTTGTGAATTTTCGGGTTGATATAAATTTTAAAAATTATAAAAATCTGAAAATATAAAAAAAAAAAATAAAAAAATAATCAAATTTGATCTGTTTGAAGGGTGGATCTTTTGGATCTTGCAGGAACAACGAAGAATCGTAGATCTGGAATTTTACAGAGGCCAAAACATAAATTGGTATATAAGAAAAGAGAGGAACTGAAGGTAAAGAACCACAGAATTTTTTCCAGAGCAAGATCCGATCTGACGACCGCGTTTCCGCCGCAATTAGGGGCCTACTGCCGCACTTCAGCGCTCCCTGTGCTACGTCAGCGAACGAATTTTTCTGGTTTGATTTCTCTCTCTCTCCTCTGCAATCTCCCATATATCTCTCTGTAAAAAGTTTTCTGCAGGATTTCTTTGCGCAAAAATCTTCTCCCCCTTCTAAATAACAGGTCTCTGCAGGTTTCTTTGCGCCGCGCTAAAAAATTCTGATTGCAAGTGAAATTTTATTTGTTTTGCATAATTTAACCGGACTCTAAGAGGCTATTTGACCAAACTCAGATTGGGTGGGGATTTCATCACCTTTCCCAGGACCCCAGAAAACACCTAAAGCATTTTGCATCGACCACCTTTAATTAAAAAAGATTAGACTCAGACCTAAGGACAGCGAGCTCAATAGGAAAAGGACTAGGGTAGGCATCGGCCGTTTATCCTAACCGACATTGCGGTGTCTAGGCTAGTGGTTTTTAATTAGGCCCACTGTAGTGGTGGTTCCTTCCCACTTACCTGGCCGTATTTGTCTGTGAAGAGGCGGTTTGAGGTCTATTTCTAGCCCTAGTTAGGAGCTGTCTAGTAGACCTAGGCAACCCTAGATCTAGGCCTGATTGTGCATGTGTGGTTGATACATTGGTGTCACGAGTCTCTTTTCTAAAAACTTCTTTGCAAAACTCACACAAAAAAATAAAAAATAAAAAAAAAATCTTTTCAAAACTTGCAACTTGTCGCGAAGAAACTTGAAACTCACTTCCACCACTTCTTCTCACTGACGTTATCTTACCCCCACATTCTGTTTTTCTCTTTTTTCTGACTGCACTACCCTTTAGTGTATGTCATTTTGGACTAGGGATACTAACGCCCGATTAGTCCGTGTTTCGTTGGTACCGACCAACGAACCCTTCGACGAACCCTTCGTCGATCTTCCGTCCACTTCCTTACCTCCACATTCAAATTCTTCTTTCGAAGGTATGTCGGGACACGACCCCAACTATACCTTACCGACGGGAATGATTCCACCTCCGCCAGGTGCGAATAACCCGAATCTTCCGCCTGTTGTAGTGCCCGCACGAGTTGCGCTCCAGGACCTCTTCTACCCCGTCCGCACTTCTTTACCCACATGTCTTTCACCCCCACCGGCAAATGGGGATAATTTTGAAATAAAACCACACTTCATCAATATGCTGCCTAAGTTTCATGGTTTGGAATCCGAAGATGCATATATTTTCATTAATAAATTCCAAAACGTTTGCGCCATGATGAAGACAACCCAATTAAGTGATGACGCTATAAGGCTAAGGGTCATTCCTTTTACCTTATGTGACCTAGCCGAGAAGTGGCTATACAGCACCGCATCACACTCCATTAGAAATTGGGACGAGTTTGTGAGAGCTTTTCTGAAAAAGTTCTATCCTCACCACAAAACTGCTAGAATCAGAAACGAGATTATACAATTTTCACAGCTTCCGTCCGAACCATTCTGGAAATGCTTCGAGAGATTCAAAGACCTACTTGTTCAATGCCCTCATCATGGGATAGAAAATTGGCAACTTTGCCAAACTTTATACGAGGGATTGAACGCAGCAACGAAGCAGTTGCTAGAAACAATATGTCAAGGTCATTTTCTCTCCAAGTCTAGCGACGAAGCTTGGCAGTTTCTTGAGGACCTAAGTGAGCAAACAATTCAATGGGAGAGTACAAAGACCACATCATCTTCTTCAGTTGGTCAATCTAGGGCAGGCATACATCAAATAGATATGTCGATTGCTATGAAGGCCGAGACGGCCTCACTTATGAAAAAGCTAGAAGCCATTGAGACCAAAATCTCATCGTCTTCTCCTGCCCCTACTCTACCCACACGAACTGTTTGTGCTTGTTGTTCGAACCCGTCGCACTTAACCGAAGAGTGTCCTTATAATGCATCTATTCAAGGACAGGATCAAGTCAATGCTGCATTTCAGCAACGACAAAGAAATGATCCTTACTCTTCGACATACAATCAGGGGTGGAGGAGTCACCCGAATTTCGCTTGGAACCAAAATCAACAAGTCCAAGGGAACAATAATTTTCAAAGACCTCCTCCACAACAACAACAAGCACCCTTACAAACTCAAAACCAGCAACCTTTCCAACAACAACCTTATACAAATCAAACGAACAATTTGGTTCAACCTAATGATGATAAGGTTAGCTCGCTCGAGAAAAGTCTTGAAGCATTTCTCAAGCAAACTACAGAATCCGCAGCAAGATTTGAAAGTTATGTTCAATCTTTAATGAATAACAATGCCTCACACGATCAAAGTATCAAATCTATTGAGGCACAAATTGCACAATTAACTGCTGCGTTGAGCGAGAGAGAAAAGGGAAAGCTTCCATCTCAACCATTGCCCAATCCCGGTCACGCACAAAACGCATATCACAATCACAATGTAAATGCGGTGACCACGTTGAGATCCGGAAGAGAGTTGCAAAATAATGTGGAAACTAGTGATGACATCCCCGCCGGTGGTTCTTCTTCCCCTTCTTCATTTTCTTCACTTCTTTCTTCACCTTTTTCTTTAGAGCCTATTCTCCACTCTTCACACGGCTCTACTTCTTCTGACTCGAACGGACCCATTTCTAACAACACGAACACATCCACACTGGGATCCGTTCCTATTCCACATTCTACTCCACAGACTTTTGACTCAACAAATTTTCAGAATGCACCATTCCCAAACAGGTTGAGTCCTAATAAACCAAATACACAAGTGGAGAAGATTGTGGAGATCTTTAAGCAGGTTAGCATAAATATACCTCTCTTGGATGCTATCCAACAAGTCCCTTCATACGCAAAAATCTTAAAGGGATTATGCACTTCAAAGAGAAAAGCATCTCAAGTACCCAAGAAAGTGCTAGTGGCTAGTGCAGTGAGCAATGCTATTAACCACCATCAAACCTTACCCCAAAAACGAAAGGACCCCGGCAGTCCTACGATTTCCATTACAATTGGGGATAAGAAAATTAATCGAGCACTTTTAGATCTTGGGTCTAGTGTTAACCTGATTCCTTACTCCATGTACGAACAATTAGGGGTTGGAGAGTTGAAACCCACTCGTTGCACTCTCCAAATGGCTGATCGATCAATCGCCTATCCAAGGGGTCAACTAGAGGATGTGTTGATCAAAGTCGGGGAATTCATATTCCCCGTTGATTTTATTGTTATGGATACACAACCTGTTGCTAACCCAATAAACCAAATTCCGGTGATTCTCGGTCGACCATTTTTAGCCACTTCCAATGCCGTGATAAATTGCCGCAATGGCTCCATGACTCTATCCTTCGGGAAGAGGTCTAGTGAGTTCAATATTTATAAGATGGGAGGTCTGCCCCCCGTACCTAAAAATAGTACACGAGAAGTTTGCTCTATTCACGAAATCACGCAGGAGGACTGCGTGCTTGAAAGATTTCTATTTGATGAAAACAGTTTTGACGCCACTAGTGCGTCCCTCCTTAAGCCTACTACCGTTGATACAACCGATGCTGATTATGAATGTTTCACTTTTTTGGATGATGACGACTCACAGCCCGAATATGAGTCGTTTAAATTTTTGGATGAGTCAGTCGAACCATCCGAATCGGTTGTTTGCAGTGATTTCGAACCTGTGTTAGAGTCCTTTGAGTTCAAGGAAGATTCCGCAATGATTCTTTCGCCTCAGAAATTCGAACTCACGCCCTTGCCGTCTCACCTTAGATATGCCTACATAGGTGAGAATGAGACTTTTCCCATTATCATATCAGCCTCTCTAGCCTTCGAGCAAGAGAACGCTATTTTAAAAGTCTTACAAGATAGGCGGCAAGTTTTCGGTAGGACTATGGCGGACATCGAGGAGATCAGTTCCCTCATAATTGAATATCATACATAATTGATGGATGATGCCATGTCAATAGAGGACACACGGGAACATCTTGGGGGTATTGTGGTGAGCCAACTTCCTCCCTTAGAAGTTGAAATACCCCCATTTCTTTTAATAAGGTACGAGAATGCCAACACTCCACTGATTGCTGATCACTTACATTCTCGTTTCGATGCATCACCATCACCTGTATATTTACCTCCACACCTCCCATACCACTACTTCTATCTTCCCCAATTCTTTGCGGACCCCCACAACTTATTTTTCCACCACCCAATATTCTTTACTGATAAATTTTTCAACTGGTTGGTGTTGACGTTTGGTCTAGGCAAAGTTTGGCAGTAATGTCTAACATAGTTTAAATGAAGTTTGGGGGAGGGTCTTTTTGTATATATGTTTGTTTTTCTTAACAATAAAAAAATTATAAATAAATAAACAAGGGAGTATCGGTATTTTTGACCCTCTTGGTTTAGCATGACAGTGAGGACACTGTCAAGTTCAAGTTTGGGGGTATGCTCGGTACGTCTTCTTCCTTCGCATTCATTTGTACATATTTTTGCATTTGCATATCTATTTGAAAACCCATAAAAATTGAAAATTTTCAAAAAATTATAAAAATATTTGTATTCAATTTTGGCTAATTGACTTGAGTTTGACTAATAGGTTAACTGGTTAGGAACAACTAGATCTTAGACTTAGTGAATTAAAAACCCTAAAAATAACCTTCCTTAAAGTTTAACAGTAGAAAGTATATGCCTTGTAGTTTATTTAGAAATAGGCAAATTTTGGGTTGACTTCTTGGGCTAAGTCGAAATAAGGGAAGAGTATTGATGTTCTTATTAGAGTATAAGTTTGAAAAATAGTTCCTAGCTTAAGTCTAGATTCTGAAAATGTATACCCTACAATTTGCACAATCACGCACCTTGAAACTTGGAATAGTAGAAGAGACCTTGAAATGCTCTTGTCTAAAGTCCTTAGTATAATGAAACTAAAAGAAAAAAAAAGTGAATAAAGAAAAAAAAAATGGACACTGGTTTTTGTGATTACTTAAGGCTGTAAAAAATAGAAAAATATTTAGCGAGGGTGCTTCATCACCTAGTGCCTTAGACCAACTGGTTTGGGAGTCACTGCTAAAGCCTTGGGTGTTGCAAAGACTAGGAAGTATGCTTTAAAGTGCAAACGCGTTTTGTAATCGGTCGTTGGTACCTCAAGAAGTATTAACGATCGCATGAAGGATGTGTAAGCAAATTTCATTTAAATTCACTAACTAATTAGTACTTTGGACAACGGACAAGGGGTTGATTGCTTAATTTGAATTTCCAAGTGTAGGGGTGATCTATACACACACGTAGGGATATGTGATTGGAATTTAGATAAGAGAGATGAATGAAAAATAGAACTTATATCTTTAATAGAGTTGATAGAAATTCCTAAGTGGAGATGAAATCCTAGAAGGAAGACTTAAGAGATGCCGAAAGCTAAATAGGTCTACATAACATATATAATCTTAAGTTAAATAATGAGGAAGTGTGAAGAATATGGGTGGATAATTTACAAGTATAAGATAATAGAATTCCTTATTAGAAAACCTAATTGGAGAACAAAAGTCAATGGGCGAGTTGATAGGATTTTGTGGGTGTAATCCGCTGAAAACCCTCAGGAGACAACACTCCTCCTACTAGGGACACCTAGAGGTTTAACGGCTTGTTGCACGTGCTCAGTGCAATCGCGTTTCCCTGCGAAAGTGCGGTTAGGATTTTAGAGAATAAAATAATAAGTTTGCTCGAGGACGAGCAAAAAGGTAAGTTTGGGGGTATTTGTTCAGACCATAATATTGCATTTATCATTCCCCTATTCTTATCCTTTTTATAAATAAACAGGTACTCTTGACGCACGTTTGTTGCATATTACAGGTTACAGGTTTCTGGAGCAAATACAGTGAAAAAGACACAAAACAATAGAAAAAAGGGACTTTTGACCAACAAGTAGACCGATCCTAGTCGAGCCTAGTCGAAGAATAGTGCAAGGTCCAAAATGTCAAGTGAACGGTTGAAAGATCGCTACAAGTATTCACTGAAAAATCTGGAGAAGACTCAGAAGCCCAACAGAGAAAATACATATAAAAAGACAGAGCCCAAGAAGCAGAGAAAGAAGCCCAAAAGTCTCATGGCCCAACTCCCTTAATTGGCCGCGGAACCGCGGCCAAACCCTACCTTGCGCCGCGGTTCCGCGGCCATCTATTGCGCGTGACGGTGGATTTTTCTTCTGCTGTTGCGACGTTGTGGGTGTTGGGATTCTCAGGGGTCAAATCAGTAATTGCGCAAGTGCGAGAGCCTGTAACCCTAGGTTTCCTATTTTCCTATAAATTGTAATCTTAGATCTAAAAATTGTATGCCTCTTTTCAATAAATAAAATTCAGAAATTCTGGAAGTGACATTCAGATCTGTTCTTTATCGCTTGGAGGGAGCCATCACCATTAGTAAGTATTTTATTCTTTAATTATAATGTCTTCTCATCCCCTAATGAGCGAGTAGTCTCCTCGCTTGTTAGGGTTAGCCTTAGGGAAAGGGTTGAGAGATGAGATCTCTCACCCCTTTCAATGCCTAACCCATTAAGAACTCCATGCATGCGCGCACAACCGCTCCCTGCGGCACCCTACCCCTCGAGGTAACGGTGAACCGCAGTATAAAGGGCCGGTTGCGCGCGTTTTCCATGGGGGTTAGGGTAATTAACGATAAAGGAAGGATACGAATCTAGAGGAAGAAAACATCTTCCCAAAAGAGTCGTATCCACTTTATCGATAATTACTATAACACCTAATGGATCTATAATACGGCATTGAAAGCGGTGAAGGAAACATCAATCTCCAAAACTTCCTCTAAGCCTAACCCTAGCAAGAATTTAAATTAGATTAATTAAGTTTTAGATCTAGATTTTTATAAAACCAAAACGACAAATAGAATCAACTCGTTAAGACACACTAAAGAAATTTACCCGTCTCTGTGGATCGACCCGCACTCACCGTCTAGCTGCGAAGCGACGCCGTTTCTGATTGCGGTAATTATATATTTTTGATCGTGAAATCTCTAACAATCAACAGGGCATCGATTCTCCACAGTAGACTAGTGTATACAGTCGAGACCCCGACGAGGGGCGGTGGCCGGTCGCACAAGCCACTGGTGTCAGTTGGTTCACCTAAGATGTATACAGGTGCTCATTGGGTTATGAGTACACCGGACAGGACTAGCCAGGAACCTGCTAGTTGGTCTTATACCTGACGTCAGATAGCAGTTCCCTGGTGACATGTGTACAGGTTAGTTCATCGACCTGAGATCGTCATTTGTCTTGTGTGAGTTCCCGCTGTGCTTTGATTACTACCCTACCACGCTCAAAGGACACGTGCAAACAGGTTTTAGTTGGATACAGTCCCGAGCCATATGGAGGCAGTGAGCGGATCTGCAGGGGTTCGTCTCTCCCGGTATTGGGGGTGAGGTCGCGCTGTGTCTAGGAGAGCCATTACACGAAGTCCTTGGCCAAGGCAGGAGATTTACTGGTTGGTATTCCGGTAATATCTCAGGGTGTTCTGGGCTACACTGCGACACGACTTGTACCACTTTTGGGGGTCTAACTTTTACCAACCCCGTAGGCCCGCCATGCGATGCTCATAGACGAACGGACCGGACTGTATGGATATTGTCACTGACAGGCTCAGTAGGGTTTCAGGATGAGTTCGCTCATCGACGTCCCTTTTGGTCAATACCTGGTAGCCCGTTACGTATGGCTAATACCTCAGATGTGCTAGTGGTTAAATCCACAGCCAAAGTATTGACGAGTCTTTAGAGTCCCCCACAGACCGTTTCTCAAGTTTCGGGCGAAACGCTGTAGAGGCCGTATGGAGATATGGCAGGGTTCGATCAGATACGTGCGGTATTGCACGGATCATGATCGGACGGATAATACTAGCGGGCTTTGGTTTAAGCCGGATCCTAGTATTGTACAGTGTAGATTTTGTCTCATTGCGTTTGTAATCAGTGGGAATACAAATGCGGGTATGTATATACAGTCGCGGGGTTTTCCTGTAATTTATTACGGGAACAGTTTTCTGAAGTTGCCAGTTTGCATTCCGTTCCGGCCAGTTTTCCTTTGTTTCTTCCCGGCCGGACTTTTCCGATGGAGGGGGTTATTTGCAGTTGTTCAAATTATCTTTTGTGGAGGTGTTATTTGTATATGTGGCTTTATGATAAGACTAGCATCATGAGATTCTTTTTCCTTCTTATCCTTTGCATTAAATGAGATGGAACTTTGATTTGATGAGATGAGAAATGGTGCGACCATTTTTCTTCTCATTTGCTTACCTTTTCTTCTCTTGATTTTTTTCATTCTTTTTTTTCCTCCACCCAAATTGGTGAGGCCGGCCACATTAGGATGAGAGAGAGGGAGTTCATTTTTGAGTGTGGGAAAAAATACATCTCTCATTTTCATGCTTGCAAAATATACACCATCCTTCTCCAAAAGTTCTTTCATTTCTCCATCAAAGGCAACCTCACCCCATTGAGACAAAGTGATTCTACACTTCATCTACAGCACTCCTTGGGCACGTCGGCTCGCCAACTTCGTGCCCGAGTTGCCTCGGTCTAGAGGCGGGAGCCCGTAAAAGAACCCGGCGATGTGGTGCCCGTTCCGACGAGGAGATGAAGACCGGAGATTCCGCGAGAAGATCGGAGTGCAGGCCGAAGACCGAAGGACATGGATCGCTCGGTATAGCTCTCTACCCTTTTTCTAGTTTTCTAAAGTTAGGTTAATGGCCCGATCCGGGTGTTATAGTGCGCGGTGGTGCCGGTTTCTAGTTTTTAGAAAAGTTTCATTTCCGCATTCCGGCGTCGGATTGACGGTCGAGGTGCCGCCGTGCACTTATAATGGTATCAGAGCCACGCCATTAACCTAGTCTAGCTTGCTCTAGTATATTTAGAACTCGATCGAACAAAAATCCCAAAAACCGTATTTTCTAGTGCATAAGTTTCTGTCGAAATTTTTTTTGCTCGAAATTTTTTTCAGTACATTGCAGAAATATGTGCAGGGAATTCTAAGCAATCTGCAAAAATTTTGTTGGGTGTTGCTACAGTATGACCGCGGAAACGCGGCCAAAACCATGTTTTGGCCGCGGTTCCGCGGTGGAGAAGGGTCAACACCGTACAGAATTTTTACAGTGGGCTTTTGGGTTGGAAATGGTGGTTTTGGGATGTTCTGTTTGGGCCCAGATTTTCTTTGAGTGCTACAGTTGTGCTTGGGGCCCACTTCGGTAAATTTGATCGATCGAAAATTTTAAACATGTTAGTTCACAGTATTTACATTATATCAGCGACCGTGAATGTCATTTGATCGGTAAATCCTGTCTAACTGCTATAGCCCTTTTAGATGGATTTGCGAACGTGACATTCACGTTGATGTTCTGTGTTGTGCTGTGATGTTGCGGATTGTCGTGGTGGATAGCCTGGATGCAATGGTAGTACAGTTTTTGTTTTATATGTACATTTAATATTGCGGGGCGAGCGTCCGACATGTGGACTGCCGTCACTGCCTGTTTGTATATTATTCTTTTGGGGCATGACCGGGCTGAGGTCGATGTACCCGTTGTATGTATATTTTACTTTCTGTACTAGGATTACCCCGCGGAGGGGTGCACGGATAGCCGGGTTCTGTAGGGAAACGGGCCCGCATCTCATGGCGTTGAGACGGAGGGGGCTTTACTCTACAATTGGCGGGCTATTCACCGCACTCGTAGGGGGTACAGGTTGACCCAAGGAGGGGTGCCCAAGTTACCGGATTCCGTGAAGTGCTGGGTGGTCCATTCACGTTGCTGAAGGAGGCTGCCACACTTCAGGTTTTGGCGGGTAACTTGCCGCGCCCGTAGGGGTCTAGGATTTTCATTGCACAGGCTATCCACACGACCAGGGGAACGTCGGGTTTCAGTAGCGGCTCTATGAAACTCGGGGATCCCAGATTTCTGTATTGTTCTGTGATGCTTATTACATTTCTGTGATGTTGCATTTTATCATGCCTTGAGCGAATATTATATATTTATATATATATACTAGTATATGTTTTATATGTTTTGCATCCGTGCTAGTCCAGTCCCCGCTCTGTCGTTAGTTAAGTAACCTAACGGGTGATGACGGGACCCAGGGGCGAATGCGGATGACATATACGTACATCATTATTTTCGTTCTTTATTGGTGTGATCAATTGATGGGACTGCGTTGATTCGGATCAATGCAAGCTAAACAAACCTATTCTTATGTTGTTGGAACAATTTTCAAAAAGCTGTTATTGCAAGGACGTTCTCTTTTGTTTTGCACAGTGGTATTCAGTTGGAATATCCTGCTCCTCAGTCGACGAGGCAAGGGCCGAGATCCCTTCACCGGGAGTGACCCCTTGGACAGAAGTTTGCGTCAGGGCAATAACTTCACTATAGACGATTACATTTGCTTTGCATCATGGTATTCAGTTGGAATATCCTGCACCTCATTCTACGGGGAAAGAGCCGAGATCCCTTCACCGGGAGTGACCTCTTTAGCAAATGTTTTCGTCACTATATTTTTATAAAAGTTATCCGGTTCCTTCTGTAGGGTTCCTAGGCACACTCAAGAGGTTCCACAAGGCATTGACCATGCCAAATACAAAATTTTCCGGTGCCGAGAAACCCTAAACTAGATCGATTACTAGAGGATAGGCGAAACAAGATGCAAGTAAACAACTTTATTGCAAAGTGAATGGAAATACAACCTTTGTAGATCCGGTCCACTACTTCTTTAGCTCCGTGTTGACGTCCCTCCACTGCGATCATCGGAATCCCGGACTCTAGTGATGGTTTCGTCGGAGAAATGGGTGGGCTAGGTCGTTGACTTCGATGCCGAAGATGATCTACGTCGAGGCGAATCAAACTCAAGTTCCACCTTCACTAGGTCATGAAACTTGTGAAGATAACACACTTTACTACATGGCAAGTGGTAGAGGATGAAGAAATAGGAAGTGGGTTCACTTTGGATTTGGGTTTCTCACTTGGAATCATCACTTGGAATTTTCTAGTAAGCTTTCTTCAACTCATGAAGAAGATGAAGATGAATAGAAAAGAATGAATTATCTAATTAGAAAATTCAAGTGTTGCTTATCATATAGCAACCATGGGTGAGGCTAACTGATGTAGAGAATAAACTAGGGTTTAGGCAAATGGTTAGGTTAAGGAAAAAACAAACTGGTTTTAACTTTTCAAAGCTTCATGAAGCATCAAATAAAAACAAAGAATGCCACCATTTTATTTTTGCCAAAATGAATAAATAAATAAATAAATAAATAAATAAAAACCCTAACCATTTACCTAAACATGGTTTAAATCAAAAATACACCCAAGTTTGCATGTATCATCAAACATGATACAATCAAGTGCACAAAAATATATCATATATACAATGTGCACAATCTAATAAGAAAATAATCTTAAGTGAAACAATACTAGTTAATGTAAAGTAATATATCAAATATATAATTATACATTAAATCATTAAATCAACACTTGATTTAATGATCCGGTCATACTGCATATAACCGACTAATATCAAGTTTATCAATGTATCGAATCAACACTTGATTCGGTAACCCGGCTATATCTCATATAGCCGTCCAATGATACAAATGGCGAGAATAGAATACAGTATCACATACTGTTATTATTCTCGGTCCCGCACATATCTCATATGCTCTCCTATTTCGTTTTGCTTGAGCCAGGAAACCTCTGTGTAGGACTCTGAAGACTCGTCAATACGCCGGCAGCAGGTGATGATCATATCAAACACCCACAAGACGTAAGCGGTCTGCTAAACGTAACGGCCACCCGGGTATTGAGCGATCAGAAGATCAACGAGCAAGCCCGCTCACACTCCTGTGAATCCAACCAGCAACACTTACCGTATAGTCCGGTCTCGTCGTCTGATATGTCGCATATCTCGCCTAGGGGTGGTAAACGTCAGACCCCAGTAGCTCGAAAAGTCGTGTCGATATGAGGTCTATAACAGTTCGAGAAACTACTGGTAACACTTACCAGTAAATCTCAGCAACCCAGGCTAGGGATTTCTGGTTATAGCCAATCGAACACAGCGCAACATCAACTCCCTATACCGGGATAGACAAATCCCCTCCTATCGCTCATTGCCTCCATGTGATTCGGGACTGTACCCAAAAACCACCATTTTGCATGCCCTCTTGGACATGGTAAGGTGGAAATCAAAGCACGGTGGGAATCACACAAGACTCTATAACGATCTCGGATCAACAAACTACTCTGTACCAGTGTCACCAGAGAACTGCCATCTGACGTAAGGTATAATACCATCTGGGAGTTCTCGGCGAGTCCGTCCAGTGTACCCAGTCTCCACTGAGCACCCGTATATCATCTCTGATGTCAAACACTGTTGGATATGGGATCATCCATCGCCCATCTGTATGGGTCGAGAAGGTATACGCTAGTCTACTCTGGTATATCGATGCCCCGTCTCGATACACCCACGACTAGGGACCTTGAAGGATGTACTTATGGACTACCATGTCCCCACTAGTATGATCCGCATCATAGTCCAGGTAGTCAAGTACACATCCTAAGGGCTTTACCAACATGTAACAGAGAGACAATCAGTGTACACGTTAAGGTAAAGAGCAACCAGATAGCATACTATCATGTCGAGCAAGAAAGTCCTCCCTATATATGTCCAAGCATCCACTACAATATACATCCTATGTATAGCAATGGCCTCTAGGGCATACATATAACTAACAATCTCCCACTTGCACTAGGGCCATCTGATAGCAGTGGTTGCAGTATCTAATACTCAACTATCCCATATAAGTCTCTCTCTGGGAAAAGGCCTTTGTGAGTGGATCCGTCGTGTTTTCCTCTTGGTCTACTCTCCTAACCTTGATCTCCTTGGAGATCAACCATCTCCATGATCATGTGATACTGCCTTAGAATATGTCTGGATCACTGATGGGACGGACGTTCCATGGCATAAGCCACAACTCCATTGTCACACAATGGGAGGAACTAAGTTCATCTCATGAACTAATATACACCCAGACAGCCTCTTTGGTAGCATCTTAAGTAGCGATGTATCCAGCCTTTATCGTCTAGTAAGCCACGGTATCTAGCTTGGAACTCTTCCAACATACCGTCCCTTTACTAAGGGTAAAGACAATGCCTGTGACTGACATTCAGTCGTCCTTATCACCCTGGAACACTTTCAGTGATTCACCCCAGGATCAATTGATACCATTTCACTACATCTAGTGAGTATCCTAACATCCAATTAGATCTATCTCATAGATCCAAAACATAGGATTTAGTAGGTATCACATTGATCCTATATGGATAATCCTTGTGATAAGTGGAGATTGACTGAGCGTAGCATAGGAAACTCCTTCTCTATCAAGATTATGTCATCCACGTACTCTACGAGGATCACCACCATACTCCCTACTACCTTTTTGTATATACAAGGTTCATCTACCATTTTGATGAAGTCAAACTCTTTGACTACCACATCAAAACAGACGTTCCAACTCCGCGATGCCTGCTTTATCCTATAAAGCAACTTGTGCACGTTTCCGCTGCTCCCACTGTTTACGAAGCCCTTTGGTTGTGTACTTATAGACTCTCTCTTCTAAAATATCATTTAGAAGTGCAGTCATGACACCCAACCGCCAGATATCGTAGTCATGGGATGTAGCCGTGGCAAGTAGGATCCGGATGGACTTAAGCATAGCCACTGGAAAAGGTTTCATCATTATCCACGCGTGGTCGATGACGAAAACCTTTAACAAGTCTAGCTTTGAAAGTCTCAACTTTTCCATCTACACCAGGTAATCTTCTCAGGATATACTTGCTCCTGATGGGGATTTAACCCTTCAGATATAGCAACCAAAGTCCATACTTTGTTGGTGTACATGGATTCCATCTCAGATCGCTAAGCATCCAGCCATTCTTACAGAGTCCCTACTCTCGATGGCCAGCTCGAAACTAGTTGGGTCATCATCTCATGATGCAATCCTCGCTCCCACTGTCATAGAGAAACCGAAGTATCTCTCAGGTGGGTGAGGAACCCTACTAGATCGGCGGAGAGGCTAAGATTCGTTGGTAACTATTGAATCCTTTGGTTTTATTAAATCATCTGCTGTAGTTTGTATAGCTGGAACCTTTCCAGTTCTATTCAGTCTGCGACGGTATCCTGTTTGGAACTCCTCCAACACACCACCCCTCCATTGAGGGTAAACACAAAACCCGAGACAGACTTGCTGCCATCCTTATCACTCTGGAAGCTTGAATCGGTAAAGGACTCGACCATGAGGTCTCCATTACCGTAAACCAGGAACATCTCCTTAGTCCTTCTCAGGTACTTGAGATTGTTCTTCACTGCTGTCCAGTGGTTCTCACCTGGGTCTGACTGATACCGGCTCACCATGCTCAGCGCATAAGCTACATCTGGGCTCGTACATAGCATCACATACATTATATATCCTACCACCGAAGCGTAGGGTATAGTGCCCATGCGAACCCTCTCCTCGTCAGTCTTGGAAGACATCTTCTTTGAGAGGGTGATTCCATGCAATGCAGGTACATTACCGCGCTTGGAATCTTCCATACTAAATTTCTTTAGTACGGTCTCTATGTACCTGGACTGCGAAAGTCCCAGTAATCTCTTAGATCTATCTCTGTAGATCTTGATCCCCAGAATGTACGAGGCATCACCCAGGTCCTTCATGGAGAACCGTTTTGACAAGAATAGCTTGACCGATTGTAGGAGGAATTTCATTTCATATCAAAAGAATGTCATCCACGTACAAGACTAGGAATACGACAGTTCGTCCTACAATCTTCTTATAAATATAAGGCTCTTCTTCGTTCTTGATGAAGTTAAATTCCTTGACTGTTTCATCAAAACAGATGTTCCAGCTCTGCGATGATTGCTTTAATCCATAGATGGATTTAAGCAACTTGCACACCTTCTCGCTGTTCCCACTGTTTACAAAACCTTCTGCCTGATCCATATAAATGCACTCTTCCAAACAGCCATTTAGAAAATCCGTTTTTACGTCCATCTACCAGATCTCATAGTCATGGAAGGCAGCAATGGCAAGTAGGATCCGAATGGATTTGAGCATAGCCACTGGAGAAAAGGTTTCGTCATAGTCCACACCAGGTCTTTGACGTAAACCCTTTGCAATGAGTCTAGCCTTATAGATTTCCACCTGCCCATCTACACCAAGTTTCCTTTTGTACATCCATTTGCATCCAACGGGTTTTACCCCAGGTGGAGCAATATCCAAGGTCCACACTTTATTGGTGTACATGGACTCCATTTCGGATCGCATAGCATCTAACCATTTATCAGAGTCCCTACTGATAATGGCCTGCCTGAAACTGGTAGGATCATCTTATTCCAAGATACAATCCTCTCGATCCCCGTCTATGAGAAAACCGTAGTATCTCTCGGGCGGATGAGAAATCCTACCAGATCTGCGGAGTGGCTGAGGTTCGTCTGGGACTATTGAATTTTCTGGTTCTACTAAATCCTCAGTTTGAGTTTGTAGTTCAGATATTTCATTCTACCGTGCTCCCACTTATTTCTTTTGCAAGAAATTGCCACTCCAAAAAGGTGGCGTGCTGAGCAACAAACACCTTCTATTCCTCGGTGTAGTAGAACAGATATCCATTTGAATGCCTGGGATATCCTACAAACTTACATAAAACTGACCGTGCCTCAAGTTTTTCCGGATTCTATTTTTTCATATACACCGGACAACCCCATATCTTAACCCGTTTAAGACATGGTTTTCTACCACTCCATACTTCATATGGAGTTTTTGGCACAGATTTAGACGGAATCTGATTCAACAAGTACGCTGCAGTTTCAAGCGCAAGTCCCCAGAATGAAAGAGGTATCTCAGCACTACTCATCATGGAGCAAACCATGACCAATAGGGTACGGTTCCTCCGCTCCGATACGCCGTTGTGCTGTGGTGTGTACGGAGGAGTAAGCCGAGAGAGAATACCATTCTCTTTTAGAAAGTCCCTGAATTCATTGCTTAAGTACTCCCCTCCTCTATCAGATCGGAGGATCTTGATACTTTTTCCAGTCTGGTTCTCTACTTCGTTTCTGAATACTTTGAATTTCTCAAAAGCTTCAGATTTGTATTTCATAAGATACACATATCCGAATTTAGAGAGATCGTCAGTGAATGTGATGAAGTACGAGAACCCACCCTTTGCATGTATAGACATCGGACCACACACATCACTGTGTATGAATCCCAAGAGCTCTGCTGCTCTTTCTCCATGTCCGGCGAACGAAGATTTGGTCATTTTCCCTTTGAGACAAGTCTGACAAGTTTCATAAGATGAAAATTCGAACGTATTCAAGAGTCCATCTTTATGTAACTTACTTAGTCTTTTCTCTCCGATATGACCAAGTCTATAATGCCACAAGTAGGATTCATTACTCTTCCTCTTGCGTGTGTTTTGTACATTGAGAACTGTATTCTGATTTAGAAAATAGATACCATTACACAGTGTACCTTCTGCAACCAGTACCTTATCAAGGTAAATGTTCATGATATTTTTATCAAGAACAAAGTTATATCCATCTTTATTAAGTAAAGAAACAGATATGATGTTGCAAACCATGGAAGGTACATGGTAGCAATTGTTCAAAATCATAGTCTTGCCATTTGGAAACACTAGGTGATATTCACCGACGGCTGCAGCATTAACTTGTGCTCCGTTCCCAACCAAAAGGGACATATCAGCAGGTCCAACTATCCTACTTTTTCTCAGTCCCTGCAATAAATTACAGATATGAGATCCTGATCCGGTATCTAGTACCCAGGAGGTAGGACTGACCGAAAAGCAGTTCTCAATTACAAGAACACCTGAAGTAGATGGAATAGTATGCTTCTTCTTCAATGGGGTCTCCTTGGAATCCAGACTATCATCTTTCCTCCGCTCATACTTACGATTGCCATCATAAGTTAGAGTCAAACCGACATTCCCCAGCCCCGAATAAGAATTCATATCGGTCAAGCGATACATTATATTATCTTGATTAGGGCGTGAAATGGTTGCTACCTGGAGGGAGAGAAAAGAAACACTCAGCGTGCGCTCTTGCAAGATTAGATTGGTTATTAATTTATCTAACCAGGATGGCTCCCACTATTTCCTCAAATTCTTCTTCAAACCCTAAAAGAAGAACTAGTCATGATTTAATCGCATGTCACAATACTTGCTTAACCTTTCAGCCAGGATAGTGTTGGTATTTTGAGGGAGGTTTTCCAACGCTTTCACGAAGTTCCTTAATTATATAACATCTTTTCCCTGGAGGCGTAGCTCCGCTAACACCATTCTAGACACCTACTTGGTTTATAGCATTGATTGTTAAGTGAAATAATCTCCCGAGAGTAATCCAACTCATCAGTGGGATAGGGATCCAACTATCTTTGTGTGATGACGTAGATGGAATCCACTCTAGTCACTACACTCCAGAAGGTATGCTAAATCTGCATGTTTCTTGTATATTTGAAACTCCCGATGTGGTTTTTGCCCCGAGCGGCTTCATGACCTTGACAGAGGTCAACATGTCATAAGTCGCAAGTCAAGTTCAACCCGTCATTGTCCTGGATTGATTTAGACCCACCCGCATAAGTCCTTTACAGAGGTCAAAATGACCGTGCGACTGTCCTAAATAATCGCATCTATCTATGCAACATACAAGCATTGCTTAGCTACCATTCACTATGCCTTGACATAGGTCAACATACACAGCATGAATACAAAGTAATACTTGTAATAAATAACATAAAGCTACGGCTGGGTTTTTGGCGAAAAACCCGTTAACGTAATGAACTTGATATCGTTGAAGGAACCTGATAGCTTTTGAAAAAGAGTGGTTTAAGCTCCACCATTTGAAAATTTCTGGTTTTGAAAAAAAACGAGTAATCTACAGTATAAACTTTAGCTCAAGAGGTCACTCCCCGCGAAGGGATCTCGGCTCTTGCCTCGTAGAATGAGGTGCTGAATATTCATGACCGAATATCACTATGCAAAGCGAAAGAATATAACTGTAGTTTTTCGAAATTTGTTCCAACAACTTCTTTTAGGTTTATTTTCTTGCATTAATCAAAATTAATGTGGTCCCATCAATTAACCTATCACACCAGAAAAGAACGAAAATAAAATGTACGTATATGCCATCCGCATTCGCCACTGGGCCCCATCATCACCGATTAGGTTACTTAACTAACGACAGAGCGGGGGCTGGACTAGCGCGGGTGCAAAACATATACAACATCTACTAGTATATATATAAGTATATACAATATTTGTCCCAGGCATGATAATAAACAACATCACAGAATCTCAGCCAACAATACAGAATGGTGGATAATCTTGGAGCCCCGGGTTTCATTTAAGCCGCAAATAAAACCCGACATTCCCGGTCATGTGGATAGCTTGTGAAATGAAAACCTGGACCCTTACGAGCGCTGCAAGTTACCCGCCAATCCCAGAAGTGAGGCAGCCCCTTCAACAAAGTGAATGGGCTACCTAGAACTTCACTGAATCCGGTAACTTTGGCGCCCCTCCGTGGGTCAACCTATACCCTCTACGAGTGCGGCGAATAGCCCGCCAATTCTAGAATGAAGCCCCCTCCGTCTCAACGCCATGAGATGCGGGCTTGTTTCCTTCTAGAACCCGGCTATCCGTGCACTCCCCCGTGGGGTAATCCTAATACAGAAAAAGAAAATAATATGTACAAATGGTGATATCGACCTCAACCCGGTCGTGCCCCAAAATAATATACAACCCGACAAAGGCGTTAGTCCACATGTCGGATGCTCGCCCCGTAATAACAAATGTACAAATGAATATAAACTGTACTGCTAATATTGCACCACTTGCTATCCATCACGACTATCCAACCACAATCACAGCACAAGCGCAAAATATCAACGCGAATGTCACGTTCGCAAACCCGTCTAAAAGAACATATAGCAATCAGACGAGTTTACCGATCAAGTGACATTCATGGTCGCATATAAAAGTGAAAATACTGTAAACTATTAAACAGTGTTAAATTTAACGACTTCGAAACACTCCAAATTGCCCCGTAGAGAAAACAACAGAGAATCAAACTTGGGCAAAAAACAAACAACACCAGAAACCCAAACTTCACTGGATGAGAACACAGACCAAAGAACAACACAAATCTCAAAAAGAAAACAGAAGAGGCCGGTTATTGGTGGGTTATGGTCGGCCATAAAGTGCTGGAATTGTGTCGTTTTTGGTCAGTGTTCATCTCACAGAGTAAATAACACTCTGCAGTTGTTTAAAAAAAATTTTGAAGCCTTTTAAAAATCAACAGAAACTGCAGTTTGAGTTTCAGTGTTATGGACCTGTTTCGGTTTCGTTATTTTAACATTGTTTAAACTTGCTAGCCTAGGGTTTATGGGCTGGCTCTGATACCATGAAGGGTTACACTAGCTCCCCGGCCAACTTCCATGGCCAAATGCGGAACAAAATTTTTATACCGATACAAAACTTGGCGCTAGAATAAACCTTAACCGGATCTTTACCATAAACCTAGTTAGCAATTTGGGTTCTATCTAGTATGATAGAATGTATACCTAAAGAAAATAAGTCCTTTGGGTCTTCGATCCTCTTTTTAAGCTCCTCGATGGATGTATGGATCGTGCTTGAATTTCGGCCTCCTTGTGTCAACGATGATCCACCCGAGAGCTCCAACCTTGAGCTAAACCTCTAACTTAAGATAACTAGAATACTTAGCTTGCTAATCTAAGTAGACTAGAGTGAGTAGAGTGTGATTTGAGTGGCTTAGTCTCACTAACCCTTGATTATCAACACATGATACATTAGGGTTTGAGAGAGGAAGAAGGAGAGAGCGTGCTTGAAGAGAGAGAAAGTATTTGTGATAATGATAATAAAAGTTGGAATGGATAATATATATATGACCATTTGTCATGGCTTGAAAAAAATATCTCATCAAAATATCTAGCTCAAAAATATCTCACCAAAATATCTATGGTCAACAAGTTAAGCCAAGTCAAATGGTCAACCAAGTATCCAAGCAAAATACAATTATCATTTATCAAAAATAACAAAATCTTTTCTTTTTCTCATATGTGTTTTGACCAAGTCAATGGTCAAAACCCTAATAAGAAGTCTGCTTCTATACCCTCTCTCATCCGTATATACATACCCGCATCCGTGTTCCGAAAAACACGAATACAATGAGACGAAGCCAATCCAATAATCATATACTAGGATCCGGTTTAAACCAAAGCCCACTAGTATAGTCCGCTCGAACACCATACGCGCACAAGTACACGTATATGATCGAACCCTATCGTAAAACCATACGACCTCTACTCATTTTGCCCAAAGCTGGGAAACCCTCTGTGTGGGACTCAAAAGACTCGACAGTACCCTGGCAGCGGGTTTAACCACAAGCACGTCAGCGGCACTAGCTGTGCGTAACGGCTACCCAGGTATCTATTGATAAGAAGGTAGACGAGCAAGCTCATCCAAACTCCTACTGAGCCTATCTGTGACAATCTCCATACGGTCCGGACTGTTCGTCTAAGAGTATCACATATCGGGCCTAGAGGTGGTAAACGTCAGACCCCTAATAGCGGTATAAGTCGTGTTGGAGTGTAACCCAGAACACCTTGAGAAACTACTGGGACACCTACCAGTAATTCTCACTTGCCCTTGACAGGGACTTTGTGTAATGGCTCTCCAAAACATAGCGCGATATCAACCCCCAATACTGGGAGAGACGAATCCTGTCTAATCGCTACTGCCTCCAAGTGCTTCGGGACTGCACCCAACTACTACCTGTTTGCACAACTCAATAGAGCCGTGGTAGGGTAGCAATCAAAGAACAGTGAGAACACACTTGAGGCGAAGTAGCAGTGTCAAGTCAACGGACTAAGCTGTACTCATGTCGCCTGGGAACTGCTAACTGACGATAGGTATAATACCAACCAACAGTTCCCGACGAGTCTTGTCCAGTATACTCGTAACCTAACGAGCACCTGCATACTATCTCCAGTACGACGTACTAATGGCTGTGGGATAGACCATCTCCCCTGCTGGGACGAGAAGCGTATGCACTAGTCTACTCTGGAGTATCGATGCCCTGTCTCGATAATCCTACGACTAGGGACCTGTATAAGGATGTGCTTATAGACTACCCAGCCCCCACTAATGTGATCGCCATCACAACGCCGGTAGTCAAGTAAAGATCCTAAGGGCTCCATCAATATGTATTATCGATATGTTAAAAGAAACATATACACATATTAAGATAGACACAAACCAAGTAGTATACTACAATATCGAGCAAGACTGTTGTCAATCCATGTATATATCCCAAGCTTCCAAAATGTAATATACAAACTAGTACTATACAATAATGTCCTCTATGGCATACATATCCAACAGCTACGACAGGTTTTTAAGAAAACCATTTGCGTAATGAACTTGATATCGTTGTAGAATCGAGTGATTTTGAAAAGGATTGTTTTTTAGGCTTTTGCTAGTTTTGCTAAAGAGGTCACTCCCGGTGAAGGGATCTCGGCTCTTTCCTCATCGAATGAGGTGCTGGATATTTCACAAATACCACTATGCAAAGCATGAACTAAAAAATCAATCAAAAACAAAACCGAGTGGGTTGTAGCATCTGCCAGTTTCGCTAAAGAGGTCACTCTCGGTGAAGGAATCTCGGCTCTATCCTTATCGAATAAGGTGCTGGATATTCTGCAAGGAATATCACTATGCAAAGAAAGAACTAGAGCTACTAGTTTTTAAAGAAAGATTCTACAACATCTTTTGGTTTCTTTCTTTTTCATTAATCTCATTAATGAAGTCCCATCATTTATGCTTCCTAAGCATCACGGAAGAAATAAAAATACAACGTACGCTTATGCCATCAGCATTTGCCATAGTGTCCCGTTATGCACCATTAGGTTACTTAACTAACGGCATAGCGGGGCGGGACTAGTGCGGGTGAAAAACATAAGCAATGTTTATTATATATCATATATTTAATAACAACATTCGTCTCATCATATAAAGTGATCACACCACAGAATATCATCAGCAGAAGAACACATATGAAATATTGGATATACTAGGAGTTCCGTGTTTTAAATTAAGCCAGTAAAAAACATGAATTCTACGGTCGCGATGAATAGCCAAACCCACATCCCTAGACCCCTACGAGAGCGGCAAGCAACCGTACAAATTCTGGAGTTAGGAGACCAAGTCTCGACTCCTCGAGATGGTCTCCCGCTGGACTCCAGAACCCGGTTACTTGTGCTCCCCACCTTGGGTCTATCCTAATGCGGAAAAGTAAATAATATACATCAATGGTGACATCATCCTCAACCCGGAAGTGCCCTAATAAAAGACTATTACATGCAAGTTTTTACATGAATGAATATTAAAAACTCTCATCTCATATAAAAACCCCCGGCTATTCAAAACATGACGATCCAATATAACATATCACAACAACACATAACATCACATGTCATCGACGTAAGTAAATATGCGTATCCCAATTGTCGTTGACATATAGAAACGAAACCGGTGATACACCATATATTACACTTACAGTCGCAGAAAAGAAAGTGGAAAACTACAACAATTGGAATCCGCAACAACCTTAGACATCATAAACCCAATCTATCACATACTTTGGATTTTATGCCTAGCCATATGAATTCCTTAAACATCGCATGCCTAACAATTATAAACCCCCCATTTTAGTCTCGATATTGAAAACACTTTTCAATAACCAGTCGGGTAATTCAACAAGATTCCGGACATCCTGATCGAATGCTCGTCGAAAACTTTAGTAGACGGCCGCACCCCCGATGCCGTCGACGAAGTGCACTTAGGTGGAACACCACGACCGCGAGCACTCGAACGGATGCTTTTGGCGATGGGGTTCTCTACAGTCACTTAGTCGAGGCGTGGCTATCTAGTAAGATTACCCGGCGAGTATCCGCGTATGCTACATGATTGCGACGGACTTTTGATCCACATCAAAATCCCGTGGCAACCGATCACATGAGACTAAATTGCTAGATTTATAAAATTCAAATTAGTTTTCAGAAAACTAAATATTGTGGATTCCAAGTATTGTATCACAATTCACAGATAGCTAGACGATATTAAACTTTTCGATCGAATCAACAACCACCCACAATTCCCAGAGAGCTCAACACTTGAGCGGAGTTTAAAAAACACCCAGAACATGCCACAACATCTATGGACCAATCGTGGAAGGGTCAACCCTTGCCTCACCTATAGCGCCACGGAACGACCACAAACCCTAGGGTTTGGCGGCGGTTCCGGCGGTCACAGAATCTAGTTAGGGTTTCGTTCTTCTAAAGGGTCTATAGAAAACACCTGCATGATTTTCTAAAGATTTTAAACTTGGAAAAATCCAACTCTTGGAAAATTTCCAGTGAGGGAGAAAATGGGTATTTTATATTCATTCGAACTTTTTAACGTTGTCAAGATCACCCGAAACGATGTTAGAATTACGATTACGAAACACTCCGAATTTACATTACAGAAAGATAACATCACATGCAATTTTAGCAAAATCAAGCAACACCTGAAATACCAAAACCCAGAGACTGGAACACCCTACCAAAACGAAGCCCAAACTCCAAACAAAAATCGGTGGGACCGGTATTTTTCAATATGTGGCCGGTCAAAATCCGGCGAGAAGGGTTCATTTTCTTGTGGTGTTCATGTAACATCTCATGTAACATTCTGCAGTTGCTTAAAAAAATTTTAAACGACTTAAAATTTTTAACAGAAACTAAGTTATTGTTTCGAGTGTTAAGGAGTAGTTTCGGTTTCGTAATTCTACAAATATCGTCTAATTCTCTAGCATGGCTCTGATACCACTGTAGGGTTCTGCAGCACCACCACTGGGTTTTGGGAGGCATCGACCATGCCGTTTTCAAAAAATTGACGCGCTAAAAAACCTTAACCTAAAATATTGACTAGAGAATTAGACGAATATAGGATGTAAATATCTTTACATCTAAGTGAACAAAGAATACAATCTTTGTAGACCGGTCCTTCACTTCAATAGCTCCGTGTAGTAGTCCCTTTTCTCCAAGTAGTGAACTCCCGGACTCTAGAAAGGCTCCACAAGAAGAAAGGAACAAGCTTGCTTGAAGTCTTCGAGGCCGAAGATGATCTACGTCGAGGAGACACTAACTCAAGCTATCTCTTTACTAATTGTGAAGTAAACAACCTAAACTAAATGGCTAATCTAGTGTAGTTGATGAAGTAGGAATTTTGCTCACATTAGAAATATTTTTCTCACTCTTTTTCTTCACCTCCCAAATTGCAAGAGAGCTAGAGAAACGAGATAAAGAAAAGCAACCATCGAAAAAATCAAGTCAAGAATGGCAACCATGGGTGAGTTAATATCATATACTAACTCATGTAGAGACTAAACTATGGCTAAACAATAATGGTTAGGTTAATAAATATCTCAAGTAAAACAAAGTTAGTGGACAAAGTCAATGGTTCTACAAGCTTCCACTAAGCTTAAGCATGTGACTAATTTCCGACTAATTTTATTTACTTTAAATAAATAAAACCTTACATTATTATAAGTATGGTGTGAGTCTCACACACTCATGTAGCATGTAGCAACTAGCATGACACAATAATATATATCACATAAATATTAAGTGCACACAAGTGAGAAAAAGAAATGCTTAAGTGAGCTAATATTAGTTAATGTAAAATAATATATCAAATATATAATTATATATTAAATTATTAAATCAACACTTGATTTAATAATCTGGCTATATCACATATAACCGACTAATATCATATGTATCAACATATCGAATCAACACTTGATCCGATAACCCGGCTACATCACATATAACCGATCGATATCACATATCGCGAGAATAGAACGCGGTATCACATACGCGCATTAATCTCGGTCCCGCACATATCACATATGTGCTCCTACTTCGTTTCTCCTGAGCCAGGAAACCTATGTGTAGGTGATGATCATATCAGTCACCCACATACCATCAGCGGTACTAGCTGGACGTAACGGCTACCCGGGTATTGAGCGATCAGAAGATAAACAAGTAAGCCTGCTCATACTCCTACGAATCCAATAAGTAACACTACCGTACAGTCCGGTCTCTTCGTCTGATATGTCGCATATCACAGCCTGGGTGTGGTGAACGTCATACCCCAATAGCCTGATAAGTCATGCCGATGTGAGGCCCATAACAGTTCGAGAAACTACTGATAACACTTACCAGTAGATCTCAGCAACCCTGGCCAGGGATTTCCTGTTATGGACAATCAAGCATACCGCAACATCAACCCCCAATACCGGGAGAGACGAAATCTCCTCCTATCGCTCATTGCTTCAATTTGACTCGGGACTGTACCCAAAAACCACCGTTTTGCACGATCTCTTGAACGTGGTAAGGTGGAAATCAAAGCAAAGCAGGAATCACACAAGACTCTATGACGATCTCAGGTCGACAGACTAACCTGTACCAGTGTTACCAGAGAACTGCTATCTGACGTGAGATATAATACCATATAGTAGTTCTTGGCGAGTCCGTTCAGTGTTCCCAGTCTCCACTGAGCCCCAGCATACCTTCTCTGATGTCAAACACTAATGGACGTGGGATCTTCCATCGCCCATCATATGGGTCGAGAAGCGTATACGCTAGTCTACTCTGGAATATCGATGCCCCGTCTCGATACTCCCATCACTAGGAACATTTGAAGGATATACTTACCAACTACCTCTTCCCCACTAGTATGATCTGCATCATAATCCTGCTAGTCAAGTACCCATCCTAAGGGCTTTATCAATATGTAATAGAGAGACATTAAGTGTACATGTTAAGATAAAGTGCAACCAGATAGTATACTATCATGTCGAGCAAGAAAGTCCTCCCTATATATGTCCAAGCATCCACTATAATATACATCACATGTATAATAATGGCCTCTAGGGCATACATATAACTAACAAGTAGTCGCAATTTTATATGCCCTTAATCTAATCCTTTTATATGTCTTTACTTATTACATTCTGTACACCACACTTAGGCTTAATTGATTTTCTTCTTTCCCTATCCTTCGGCACCAGCCTAAGGTGTCACGACCCAAAATAGCACGTGACTGGCACTCGAATCGTATGAAGTCTATAGGACCCCACCTAATTTAAGTAAGCCAAAAGTCCAGAAATCTAAACCATTTAAATGAAGAAATGAAGGAAAAATTATATTAAAGCAAGTGTTTTATCATAATAAGCCATAATAAGCTTTTCTAAAACATCAAGTATTTTCAAAAATTTTCGGCAGAGTTTCCTTTGTAAATACTTGCCCCAAACGAGTACAAACATGAGTAATATACATAATGAATAAAGGCATCCCCAAGCGAGAGCTAGCTCTTCGCCAACGGGCGGATACAACCACTTAAGACATATAATATACAACGCCGAAGGGCGAGGACCCAAAACTCAGAAAGAAAACCAATATCATCAAGAAAACCATAGAAAAACTATAATAATACAGCGCGCGACTCTAAGGCCGAAAGAATATACATACTGGTCTTCTAAGTCTATAAATTAATACAAGTCTGGTTGATGTAGTTTACTAGATACAACTGAATATAAATACAGATACTACGGTAGTCATGATACAAGTGAACCCACCTACCAAAGCAATCACCCGGAAGAAAGTAGTGTGCCAGCAAAACCACCAAGAAAACCTGTACGGCAAAACCTGCAAGAAACCGTGGTACAACGGGGGTGAGTTGCCAACTCGGGAATAGAAAACATCACCGAGAAGAAATCGCATGTATGACTCTATCCTAGGTCATACAATAATATCGTCATAAATATAACCTGAAACATCTAATAATGGCAAGGTAATCATCTAACATAAGTGAATACCAAGTGCTCGTGTCAGTGCCTCAGGTAGCAACATATCACATATATGATGTATGAATGCGATAAGGATGAAAACATAATATATTTTGAATAAGAAAACTGTTTCATATCTCAGTGAGATTTCAACATAAAAATCGAAGTATCATCAATGAAATCAATAAGAAATTCGTGTTAAGCAACGACACGAAATATATATCCCAATATCTCAAAATCTCGGACTCCGGCAATCCGGACTGGCCCAACTCATAAAATCTCAATGTCTCAATATTTCGGGCTCCGGCAATCCGGACTGGCCCCAGGCTCCGGCAATCCGGACTGGCCCAAATCATAAAATCTCACGACTACGTCGTTATCCTCCGGATATCTGCCGCTTCATAAATAACCGGTCGGTAGTGCTCCCCTGCCAGGCTCAACGCCATCATCTGCGACCATCTTGTCCTGGGGTACCGCACCGGGTCCACCATGCACCTGCAGACGGTTCCTCCTCCGTCTCGAATCGGGTGTATGATACTGCTCAAGGGACGAGAAAACTCATGGTGGACATATCTCACATCATATCACGAGAAAACCGTAATTTCTATCTTTTGAAAATGATAATGAGTTTATAAAATCCTTGCGGTTTCTCCAAATCCATAAAACTCGTGGAAAATTCGAATCCCATAATCAAAAGTCAATAAACAGTGAATACCGGCATAATGCCTCATAATATTGCATGAAAAATGAAAATACACATGCATGAGATATCACAGTAATAAATGCAATGTCTAAGCTATCATATAAAAGCAAGCGCACTAGTACCATGTCGAAACTATCAGCTAACAATTTATACTAATGAAGTAGTGTTTTCTAATGTGTACGTGACATGAAAATTACTGATGATAATGTGTGTGAGCCAGCAACAGGTGTACGTGGAGCATACGCATCATCGGTAATGGTGCTGGTGTCCTGACAGCATGGGTTCATAATAACTAATGAAAAAACAAATAAGCATATAACGCGATGCGAACAGCAAGAATATACGGAAAATGAATAATAACGCAACATATAAGAATATACATTTATAAGTACGAGTCATATAATTTTGGCATTTGAAATAGCATGTATCGTCGTTTTTAGAAATTAGGGCCTGTCTTTAAAATACTCACGATTCGTTAGTTTGAAAATAAGTATGACTCGAGCCCAGTCTAACATCTACCTGATAAACTATGGGACTAAACTAACAGACTAATCGAAAGGGTAAGGAAATCCACCTAAAGTCCGAGTCGATATATCTAATAGTCGGTGATCCCACCTCAATAACGTCACGTACGATAAAATATATAATACGACATCCTCGAGTCGAGAGTGCGGATCAATCATCATTTTTATACAACGTACGGTAAAATCCATCATACGGCATCCCAAAATCGGGGTACGAGTCAATATCACATATACTTCATTATTCAACTGGTATCATTATCATCATATCATGAACTAGGGGTACAGATCTATAGTCAAGTACATTCCGATACTATCAACATATATCACGTTTGTATGAAAACACATCGTCATCGATCCGCTATAATATCATGTATATCTCATAGTACGACCTAAATCACATAACCGATCTCACGGCATCATGCCTGATCATATCGACTCTCCTCCGAGTATCATACACTATCCTCATCACCCGTGTATACGTATATATATATATATCAACACACCCACCCACCCACCCCCCCACACACACATACATATATCATATACGCCAAAAACATATCACGTGTGTGCATGTGTGCGTATGTGTATACCTTATTCTAGGGTTCACGATTAAGAAACTAGCTAAAATTACTTTCTTCTAATTACGCTAAAACTATCCCATGGACACCTAAAGCCTTTCTTGATACTCATACACATCTCGCAATACATATATTTATATAGATATAACATATTCGTATGCTACACTACGAAACTGCGGGGGTACGATACACCATCCACCCGACTTCCCCCGTAGATATATATCTACTCACCTTGATCCTTGCTTGCCGAAGTCGATAATGCTATGCTCATCCTTGTTGCACCAAGTCCATATGAGGGTACCTACATACATACACACATTGCATTGTAAACATAAATCGCGCACGAAAACCAAAACGGCACACGAATAACACATAGGTTAAAACCTATGATCTACTTATGCAAAAGAACCAAATAACCCTCGACATTGGCATACAAACGCCAATTGATCGAGATAAAACCCAAATTCTAAATTTTCAAATCCCTAAAGTCACAAACCAGTAAGCAACAACATAGAAAACTGGTTCCAGATTTTGGTTCAGGTAAATCAAGCTAAACTAGCAGTACTGGGGTATAGTATATAGGGTATATGAGCTACAGAAGCAACCTTGACCCCAAACTCCATAATGTGGCCGGCCTCTATACCAAAAAATCCAGCCAGATCGGTTCAATTGACTTAGATTGGTCTCGTATTTGCAGGGTGGTCTCCTTGTGTCTTTATTAGATTAATGGAGTTGCTAGTTTTTCTTGTTAAGGTCTCGGTTCATTCCATATTCCCTGTAGGCACTAAATTAACACAAAACAGACACGGAAGTTTCTAAATCCAGGTTTTTGGTTTTGTTTCTGTTTTGGCCTAAAAGATTATCACTAAAGGGATTTGTAGTCACTAAATACTCTCAATTGCACCCTCACAACTCAAGAAAAACCCTAACCCTCATCTTGGAATTTTTTAAGTTCACTCAACCTCACTAAATGGATTCTAAACTAGTTTAGAGGCAATAGAAATTCAAGTACTAAGCTAAGGGTGAAAGAATTATCTCATTTGGCAACTCAAGAAAATTCTTGGGTTGCCCAAGTGCTCAAAATCCAAACTTTCTTGATTCCCCATGCTTGTAGTGATCTTGTGCATATATTTAATGAAGGGAATGAAGTGTTTTGATGTATTTTTGGGGTTGTTATGAGGTGTAGGAGGAGGTGGAAGGAGGAGGGCAGCCATGAGAGGAAGGGGGGAGGGGAAATGATGAAGAAAATAATGAGGGGGACAATCAGCCATGGTTCAGGGAGACCCGTCACCCTCTCTCTCTCTTCTCCCTCTTGTCCATACCCCTTATTTTAATCTATTCCCATTTCTTTTTACTTTTTTTTCCTCTTCTCATGGTTTTATTTGTAAAACAATTGCAAAAACCACAATGAAGCCATGCACAATGAAGACTTGAAATCATGTTTCATAAAAATGTAACAAGTATTTTTTGAAAATGTGACATGGTGTATGTCACATGCACAAAACACCACCAATGTGTGATTAGTGAACATTAATCAAGTTTTTGGATAAACTTGTATATAATTAATTATAAAAATTTCTAATTTGCCTAAATCATATAAATCCCTCCAAAAATCACCATTCAATTTAATTCTCCAACATTTTCCAAACTATCGGTGTATTATTATACCACATTATTAAAATATTCATAATATTTATTATTTTAATTATATAAATTTCCAAAAATAATATTTTATTTTTTTGAAATGTTACAGTCTTCCCCCTTAAATAAATTCGGTCCCCGAATTTAAATTTAAACCCCTCAAATACTAAAACATTTCAGTAAAATGATCAAGCCGTCGGGGCTCCAAAATCATAAATACATAAAACACATCATAGCGCAATGCATGCGCATGGAAACGAGTATATAACTCAAAATCAAAACTCCGTCAAGCATCACGCAATCATCGGAGTTAGGGTGAAGATACCAATGTCAAAGTCCAATACAAAAACCAACATGATATACATCAAAACTATAACATGTACATAGTATGCATCGTTGTAAACTAGTTAAAGAATCTGAAAGAAATGCATGTCAAACGTTTTTCATGTCGCTGTGCGATACGCGTATCATGGCACAACTAGCAGACGTTTTGTTGTAAGAAAAATAACTATTTTTGTTTATATATATATCCTTTGTTTAACATACACGTCCCGCCGTTTTGAAAATAATTTAGAAGGGTTTCCTTTGTAACATGTTTCGTGTCATCTCGGACACATAGGAAAATACTGATACTATAGCTCCTTTTCAGAAATCCCTTCGGTAACTATCGACGCATGCAAAAACATATTCAGATACTGTCCTCTGACCAGTCCTTCTCAGTTACTATACAAAATATCATAATACATCCTGCTCCGAAAGAAATCAATCCTAAAATGTGTATAAGAATGCCACGTGCGTCTGGTGTGCACGGAAATTGAAATCCATGAATGTGCTATACATGTGTACAGAAACAAAATTTAAGTGCAACGGGAATGCACGAAAACACCTATCAAGGACAACGGTGTGCCTGACAACAATATCAGGTGCATCTGATATACACGAAGAATCCCGATTTAGTGTATCTGGTGTGCACCAAAATCGCATCAAGCGCGTCAAGTATGCGCAAGAATCCAAATCAAGTGCACAAAGTGCACGAAAACAATTATTGAGTATCATAATCGAAATCGACGATATACAACACATCTCAATCCAAATCTGGTATACCGTGGTATATAATCTCACAACCACATGCATCAGCATGCATAAAATCGAATCAAAGTACTAAAAGTACATGAAAACTACACCGAAGGCATAAGTCAAATCACATACATATCATCTGCGTGAAATCAAAATCAAATATCTCGAACGACATCAAATTGAAATCGAGTGCAACTGTGGTGCACGAAAACTCAATCATGCAAATAAATTGCCCAAAAACACCGAAATCCAAAATAACGGACACGTGATATTCAAATCAACAAATCGTAAATCGTAACACTGTCGTCGATATCTCCTTTCTTCAAAGTCGAGAAGGTGTCGGTGCATCCAAGCTAGCAAAGCAAAATATCTACTTGCCTCCGGTTCATGGTCTGGCGCCTGGTGCTCTTAGGCTCTCGTCTCTCACTGCGAATTGTAAGTTACATAACTCCACGGCTCAATGGCCCAATATGGAAATGATGACGGAAATAGTTCCACTCTGGCACATCCTCTAAAGATCTCTGGCCAACTATCATGGTCATTCATTGTAGGGTTTCTAGGCACACGCACAAGGGTCTACGAGGCATCAACCATGCCCGATTAAAAATTTAGCCATGCCGAACAACCCAAAGCCGGATCTTTAAACTAGAGTTTATGCGAAAACAAGCATGTTAAACATTTTAACACTAAGTGAGAGGGATTACAACCTTTGTAGATCCGGTCCTTCACTTCTAAAGCTCTGTGTTGAGGTCCCTTCGCTGCGATCATCGTGTTCCGGACTCTCGAGAGGCTCCGCGAAGAGAAAGATGCAAGCTTGCTTCCGATCTTCGATAACAAAGATGATCTACCTTGAAGTTTCATTAACACAAGCTAACACTCACAAAAGGAAGTGAACACCCTCATCTAAATGGCAAGGGTAGATGAGGATGATGAAGTAGGATTTGGTCCCTCATTTATTATCTTTTTCTCACACTCATTCATCACTTGGAAAAAAGCTAGTAAGCTTTTTCCATGAAAGAAAGAAGAAAGAAGAAGAAGATGAATCATAATTGTTCTACCTTTTGTGATGAATAATGAAAGGATAACAATCAATAATGCAGCCATGGTTGCTA
Organism: Agapanthus africanus; assembly: GCA_030015575.1. Lineage (NCBI taxonomy): Eukaryota > Viridiplantae > Streptophyta > Magnoliopsida > Asparagales > Amaryllidaceae > Agapanthus > Agapanthus africanus. The sequence goes on from CM057348.1 coordinate 461,450,845, forward strand.
AACCTTTGTAGAGAATTAACCAAGGGTGAAGGGTTTGGGTTAGGTTAAAGATGAGTCACTTGTAAATATCTTTTCCAAAACAAAAGAAAAACCTTCTAGAAACTTCTAGAAAGCATTAACCCAAATCAAACCCTAATCTTGTTTAATCTCTACTAAACATGTTGCATTAGTAATCATATCATGTTACAATATTATATATCACATATATAATATTTATTGTAACAAAATAAAATAATACAATTAACATATATCGCATATATATCAATGTATTACCCGAGTGAGAAAAAGAATCTTTTAGTGAGCTAATATTAGTTAATGTAATTTAATATATCATATATATTATTATATATGAAATCATCGAACCAACACTTGATCCGACAATCCGGCTATATCACATATAACCGACTAATATTTATCCGTACCGATTCATCGAATCAACACTTGATCCGATGACCCGGCTGATATCAAATATCGCGAGAATAGAATACGGTATCTCATATAGCATTATCCTCGGTCCGACACATATCACATACGTGCCCCTACTCCGTTTTTCCTGAGTCAAGAAACCTCTGTGTAGGACTTTAAAGAATCGTCAATACGCCGGCAGTAGGTGATGATCATATCAAACACCCACAAGCTGCAAGCGGTCAGCTAAATGTAATAGCCACCCAGGTATTGAGCGCTCAGAAGATCAACAAGCAAACTTGTATATTCTCCTGCGAATCCAATCAGTAACACTCCCGTACAGTCCGGTCTCGTCGTCTGATATGTCGCATATCTCGCATAGGGGATGTAAACGTTAGACCCCAGTAGCTTGATAAGTCATGTCGATATGAGGCCTATAACAGTTCGAGAAACTACTGATAACACTTACCAGTAAATCTCAGCAACCCTGGCTTGGGATTTCCAGTTATAGCCAATCGAACACAGCGCAACATCAACTCCCTATACCGGGAGAGACGACTCCCCTCCTATCGCTCATTGCCTCCATGTGATTCGGGACTGTACCCAAAAGCCACCATTTTTCACGCCCTCTTGGACGTGGTATGATGGAAATCAAAGCACAGTGGGAATCACACAAGACTCTATGACGATCTCGGGTCAACAGACTACTCTGTACCAGTGTCACCGGAGAACTTCCATCTGACGTAAGGTATAATACCATCTGGGAGTTCTCGGCGAGTCCGTCCACTGTACCCAGTCTCTACTGAGCACCCGTACACCATCCTTGATGTCAAACACCGATGGATATGGGATCATCCATCGCCCATCATATGGGTCAAGATGCGTATACGCTAGTCTACTCTGGTGTATCGATGCCCTGTCTCGATACACCCTCGACTAGGAACAGTTATAGGATGTACCCGTCGACTACAGTGGCCCCACTAGTATGATCTCATCATCCCAGTAGTCGAGTACATATCCTAAGGGCTTTATCAACATGCAACATAGAGATAATCAGAGTACATGTTTAGATAAAGTGCAACAAGATAGCATACTATCATGTCAAGAAAGAAAGTCCTCCCTATATATGTCCAAGCATCCATTACAATATACATCGTATGTACAGTAATTGCCTCTAGGGCATACATATAACTAACAATCTCCCACTTGCACTAGGGCCATCTGTTGTGGTATCACATACCCAACAATTAGCTGCGGTTGAGGTATCTCAGACTCAACCATCCCATAAAAGTCTCTATAGGGAAAAAGGCCTTTGTGAGTGGATCCGCACTGTTGTCCTCTGTGTCTACTCTCCTAACCTCGATATCCCTGGAGATCAACCATCTCCATGATCAGGTGATACTGCCCAAGAATTATATCTAGATTTCTGATGGGACGGGGGTTCCTTGGCATAAGCCACAACTCCATGTCACACAATGGTTGGAACGAAGTTCATCTCATGAACTTATATATCCAGACTGCCTCTTTGGTAGCATCTTTGGTAACGATGTATCTTGCCTTTAATCGTCTAGTAAGTAACGGTATCTAGCTTGGAACTCTTCCAACATACCGTCCCTCCACTGAGGGTTAAGACAATGCCTACGACTGACATTCAGTCGTCCTTATCACGCTGGAACCTTTCCAGTGATTCTCCCCAGGATCGACTGATACTATCTCACTACAACCAGTGAGTATCCTAACATCCAATTAGATCTATCTCATAGATCCAAAACCTAGGATTTAGGAGGTATCACCTTGATCCTATATGGAGAATCCTTGTGATAAGCGGAGATTGACCGAGCGTAGCATAGGAAACTCCTTCCCTATCAAGAGTATGTCATCCACGTACTTTACGAGGATCACCACGTTACTCCCCACTACCTTTTTGTATATACAAGGTTCATCTACCATTTCGATGAAGTCAAACTCTTTGACTACCACATCAAAACAAATGTTCCAACTCAGCGATGCCTGCTTTATCCTATAAAGCATCTTGCTCACGTTTCCGCTGCTCCCACTGTCTACGAAGCCCTCTGGCTGTGTACTTATAGACGCTCTCTTCCAAATCATTATTTAGAAAAGCAGTCATGACACCCAACCACCAGATATCATAGTCATGGTATGTAGCCGTGGCAAGCAGGATCTGGATGGACTTAAGCAAAGCTTTGAAAGTCTCAACTTTTCCATATACACTAAGTAATCTTCTCAAGATATACTTTCTCCTGATGGGGATTTAACCCTTCAGATAAAGCAACCAAAGTCCATACTTTGTTGGTGTATAAGGATTCCATCTCAGATCGCTAAGCATCCAGCCATTCTTATAGAGTCCCACTCCTGATGGCCAGCTCGAAACTAGTTGGGTCATCATCTCATGATGCAATCCTCGCTCCTACTGTCATATAGAAACCGAAGTATCTCTCAGGTGGGTGAGGAACCCTACTAGATCGGCGGAGAGGCTGAGGTTTGTTGGTTACTATTGAATCCTTTAGTTCTACCAAATCATCTGATGTAGTTTGTATAGCTGGAACTCCTTCCATTTCTACCTCATGTCCAATAATTTCTTCACAAGAAATTCCCTTTCACAAAGGTGGCATGTTGAGAAACAAAACATCTTTTGTTCCTCGATAAGGTAGAAGATATTCCCTTGCGAATGCTTAGGTTATCCAACAAACTTCCACAGAACTGACTTTGCCTCGAACTTGTCCGGATTTTGCTTTTTAGACATAGGCCGGAAAACCCCAAATCTTAACAAACTTAAGATATGGGCTATTCCCTTTCCATATCACATATGAAGTGGTAGGCAACTGATTTGATTTAAACCCTATTCAATAGGTATGCAGGTTCTCAAGTGCATAACTCCCAAAAGGAAATAGGAAACTCAGTAGTACTCATCATAGATCACACCATATCAAATAGGGTGTGCTTGCTCCGCCCCGATACACCGTGGTGCTGTGGTGTATTCGGAGGAGTAATGCTGAGAGAGAATCTCATTCTCCTTTAGAATAGTCTAGGATCTCCGTGCTCAATTATTCTCCTCCCTGATCACATCAAAGGACATAATACTTTTACCCATTTTTGGTTCTCTACTTCTAACTTATATTCTGTGAATATCTCAAAAGGTTCGGACTTGTGTTTCAACAGGAACATATGTCTGAATCTTGAAAGATCATCAGATAATGTAATGAAGTACAAAGAACCGGTCTTGGCATATGTAGACAGGGAACCTTCATACATCAACATGTATCAATCCCAAGAGTTCACTAACTCTTTCTCTGTTTCCAATAAATAGAGCTGTGGTCATCTTATCTTTGCGATATGACTGGCAAGTTTAATAAGATGTAAATTCAAATAGATTTAAATATGCATCTAAATGTAACTTCAGCTAGTCGGGTTGCATTGATATGACCTAGTCTACAATGCCTCAAGAAGGATTCGTTCATTTCTGAACTCTTCCTCTTGTGTGTGTTCTGTACGTTAAGAACTGTGATTTGATTTAGAACGCCTATGCTTTTAGATAACGCGCCTGAACCGATCAACTCTTGATATAGGAAATGTTCAAAACATTATCCAACAATACAAAATTATATCCTTTCTTTACTAATAAAGAGACTGATATGATGTTGTATATCAGGTTCGGTATCTAATAACATTCGTTCAGAATCAATGTATTCTGGTAATACAGGGTGATAGTGACCAACAGACTTGGCTGCAACACTTGCACCGTTTCTATCTCATGAAACTTATCACCCATTCTCCGTTCTCTACCTATCTGTAGCCCATGTAACAAATCACATATGTGGGATCCTGATCCGGTATCAAATACCCAGGACGTAAAGGATACTGAGAAACAGTTCTCTGTAATGAACACACCCGAAGAAGATGCATCAGCATGTACTTTCTTCGTTTGGGCGGCACGGGAATTCTGGTAATCCCCTATTTCCTGCTCTGTCTTATAACAATTATAAGTTGGAGCGGGACCAATGTTCCCCAGCTCAGTATAACAAGCGGGTTCGATCAATACATCCGTATTATTATCTTGATTAAGGCGTGACATAGTCGTAACCAGGAGAGAGAAAGAAGAAAACACTCAGCGTGCGCTTTTACAAGATTAGATTGGTTATCAATTTGTCTAATCAGAATGTCTCCCACTATTTTAGTCAAATCTTCGTTCAAACCTTAAAAGGAAAGACTAGTCGGGATTAATTACACCCTACAAGTTCGCCAATCTTTCAGCCAAGCCAGTGCCGGTACTTTGATGGAGTTTTCCATGCTTTCGCACGGACCTAATTAAAGTAAACCTCGTTTTTCCAGGGGCGTAACCCCGTTGACACCTTTCTAGACACCTACTTGATCGGCTAATTGTAATGTGTAAAACTCTCCCAGGAGTAACTCTTACTCGCAGCGGGTATCGGGATCCAACTATCTCATAGAAGGTATGCAATCTCATTGCAAATTTCAACACTTGAAATTCCCAATAATATTTTACCCCTAACCTCCTATGACCTTGACAAAGGCCAACAAACCATAGGATGCTAGTCAAGTTCAACCCGTCATTTCCTGATTGAATTAAACCCACCCGCACGGCCCTTGAGAAAGGCCAACAAGGTCGCACGACTACCCTAATCCAATCTGCATCATATGCATAAGCAGATAAGTACTATTCAGCTACCGCACACTACGCCTTGACAAAGGCCAACAAACGCAGCACGAATACTAAACAATGCTTATCTGAAATGACGAAGGGCTACGACAGGTTTTTTAGAAAACCCTTTGCGTAATGAATATGATATCATTATAGAATCGAGTGATTTTCAAATGGAGTGTTTTTGAGGCTTTTTTCTAGTTTTGCTAAAGGGGTCACTCCCGGTGAAGGGATCGTCGGCCCTTTCCCCATCGAATAAGGTGCAGGGTATATCATATATACCACTATGTAAAGAAAGAACTATAGAAGCGATCAAAAGACAAACCGAGTTTGTAGCATCTGCTAGTTTCACTAAAGAGGTCACTCCCGGTGAAGGGATCTCGGCTCTTTTTTTATCGAATAAGGTGCTGGATATTCTACAAGGAACACCGCTATGCAAAGCAAGAACTAGAGCTACCAGATTTTAAACAAGTTTCTACAACATCTTAGGTTTCTTTTATTTCATTAATCTCATTAATGAAGTCCCATTTTATTATGCTTCACAAGCATCACATTTGAAACGAAATCTGCAATATAACATATATCTCATATATATAATATAAACATTCGTCTCAGGCAGTAATATGATCTCATCACAGAACATTGCAGTAGAAGAACATATATAAAATATTGGATATACTAGGACGTCCGTGTTTTCAATACAAGCCTGTATAAAACACGGATTCCACGGTCGCGATGAATAGCCAAACCCACATCTCTAGACCCCTACGAGAGCGGCAAGCAACACCGCCAATTCTAGGGTTAGGAGACCCGGTCTCGACTCCTCGAGATGGTCTCCCACTGGACCCTAGAACCCGGTTACTTGTGCTCCCCGCCATGGGTCTACCTAATGCGGAAAAGTAAATAATATACAATGGTGACATCATCCTCAGCCCGGAATTGCCCCAATAAAAGAATATTACATACGAATGAATTTTACATGAATGAAAAAGAAAAACTCTCATCTCACATAAAACCCCCGGCTATTCAAAACGCGACGATCCAATATAACATATCACAGCAACACATAATATCTCATATCATCAACGTAAGCAAGTATGCATATCCCGATTATCATTGATGTATAGCAACGAAGCCGGTGATACACCACATACTACGCTTAAGGTCACAGAAAAGAAAGTGTAAAACTAAAACAGTTGGAATCCGCAACCTCCTTAGATATCGTATGCCTAACCAAATGAATTCCTTAGACATCGCATGCCTAAAAATTATAAACCCCGCATTTTAGTCTCATTATCGAAAACTCTTTTCAATATCAAGTCGGGCAATTCAACAGGATTTCCGACATCCTGATCGAATGCTCGTCGCAAACTTTAGTTGACGGCCACACCCCCGAATGCCGACGACGAAGTGCACTAAGGCGGAACACCACTGCCGCGAGCACCCGAACGGATGCTTTTGGCGACGGGGTTCTCCTACAGTCACTTGGTCGGGGCTATGGGGCATGGCTGTCTATTAAGTCTACCCGGCGAGTATCCGCGTACGCTACGTGATTGCGACGGACTTTTGATCACATCAAAATTCTGTGGCAACCGATCATCTGAGACTAAACTGCTATGTTTATAATATTCAAATTAGTTATCTCATAACTACATGTGGATTCCAAATATTGTATCACATTCCAGATAAATAGACAATGTTAAACTTTCCGATCGAATAATCAAACACCCAAGTTTTCCCAAATAGTTCTCAACACTTGAAATTAGTTTAAAAATATCCATCACATGCCACAGTACTAATGGTCCAGCCGTAGAAGGGTCAAGCCAACGCCTCACATGTGGCACGCCGTACTGCCCCAAACCCTAAGCTTTAGAGGCAGTTCAAGACGGTCACATAATCGAGTTAAGGTTTGTTGTCTTCTAGAGGGTCCACCGCGTCACTTGCACGACTTAGAACGTTTTTAAACTACGAAAAAATCCAACGCTTGGAAATTTCCGGCAGGGGAAAAAGTAAGTTATTGATATCCATTCGAACTTTTTAACAGTTTCTAAAAATTATCCGGGAAAACATAAACGAAGTTAAAATATCCGATCGAATCAACGAGTCCCCAATATACCCCAGAAAACTCAACACTTGAGTAGAATTAAAAATTCCCAGAAAACAATGAAAAGAAAGGACCAAAGAATACATATATGAAGTATCAGGGACCAATTCAAAATTTTGGCCGCGGAATCGCCGCCAAACCCTTGGTTTGGCCGCGGTTCCGCGGTCATGTGAGCACATTAATTTTCCGTACTTCACAGTAATTCTTAGTTTTTCCTGCTTAATTTTCTGAGTATTTTTAATCCAGAAAAAATCAACATTTTTAAAAATGTCCAGAGAGGGGTAAAATCGGGGGTTTCCGGGTTCGATCGGACTTTAAACTTCGCATAGAATTCGCCTAAAGCTCTAGCTTGGCTCTGATACCACTGTAGGGTTGCTAGACACACGCACAAGGGTCTACGAGGCATCAACCATGCCCGATTAAAAATTTAGCCGTGCCGAACAACCCAAAGCCGGATCTTTAAACTAGAGTTTATGCGAAAACAAGCATGTTAAACATTTTAACACTAAGTGAGAGGGATTACAACCTTTGTAGATCCGGTCCTTCACTTCTAAAGCTCCGTGTTGAGATCCCTTCGCTGCGATCATCGTGTTCCGGACTCTCGAGAGGCTCCGCGAAGAGAAAGATGCAAGCTTGCTTCCGATCTTCGATAACAAAGATGATCTACCTTCAAGTTTCATTAACAAAAGCTAACACTCACTAAATGAAGTGAACACCCTCATCTAAATGGCAAGGGTAGATGAGGATGATGAAGTAGGATTTGTGCTCTCATTTATTATCTTTTTCTCACACTCATTCATTACTTGGAAAAAAGCTAGTAAGTTTTTTCCTTGAAAGAAAGAAGAAGGAAGAAGAAGATGAATCATAATTGTTCAACCTTTTGTGATGAATAATGAAAGGATAATAATCAATAATGCAACTATGGTTGCTAAACCTTTGTAGAGAATTAACCAAGGGTGAAGAGTTTGGGTTAGGTTAAAGATGAGTCACTTGTAAATATCTTTTCCAAAACAAAAGAAAAACCTTCTAGAAACTTCTAGAAAGTATTAACCTAAATCAAGCCCTAATCTTGTTTAATATCTACTAAACATGTTGCATTAGTAATCATATCTTGTTATAATATTATATATCACATATATAATATTAATTGTAACAAAATAAAATAATACAATTAACATATATCGCATATATATCAATGTATTACCCGAGTGAGAAAAAGAATCTTTTAGTGAGCTAACATTAGTTAATGTAATTTAATATATCATATATATTATTATACATTAAATTATCGAATCAACACTTGATCCGACAATCTGGCTATATCACATATAACCGACTAATATTTATCTGTACCGATTCATCGAATCAACACTTGATCCGATGACCCGGCAGATATCAAATATCGCGAGAATAGAATACGGTATCTCATATCACATTATCCTCGGTCCCACACATATCACATACGTGCCCCTACACCATTTTGCCTGAGTCAAGAAACCTCTGTGTAGAACTCTAAAGAATCGTCAATACGCCGGCAGTAGGTGATGATCATATCAAACACCCACAAGCTGCAAGCGGTCAGCTAAACGTAACAGCCACCCAGGTATTGAGCGCTCAGAAGATCAACAAGCAAGCCTGTACATTCTCCTGCGAATCCAATCAGTAACACTCCCGTACAGTCCGGTCTCGTCGTCTGATATGTCGCATATCTCGCCTAGGGGTGGTAAACGTCAGACCCAGTAGCTTGATAAGTCGTGTCGATATGAGGTCTATAACAGTTCGAGAAACTATTGATAACATTTACCAGTAAATCTCAGTAACTCTGGCCAGGGATTTCCAGTTATAGCCAATCGAACACAGCGCAACATCAACTCCCTATACCGGGAGAGACGACTCCCCTCCTATCGCTCATTGCCTCCATGTGATTCGGGACTGTACCCAAAAGCCACCTTTTTGCACGCCTTCTTGGACGTGGTATGATGGAAATCAAAGCACAGTAGGAATCACACAAGACTCTATGACGATCTCGGGTCAACAAACTACTCTGTACCAGTGTCACCGGAGAACTGCCATCTGACGTGAGGTATAATACCATCTGGGAGTTCTCGGCAAGTCCGTCCAGTGTACCCAGTCTCTACTGAGCACCTGTACACCATCCTTGATGTCAAACACCGATGGATATGGGATCATCCATCGCCCATCATATGGGTCAAGATGCGTATAGCTAGTCTACTCTGGTGTATCGATGCCCTGTCTCGATACACCCTCGACTAGGAACAGTTATAGGATGTACTCATCGACTACCGTGGCTCCACTAGTATGATCTCATCATAGTCCTAGAAGTCGAGTACATATCCTAAGGGCTTTATCAACATGCAACATAGACACAATCAGAGTACATGTTAAGATAAAGTACAACCAGATAGCATACTATCATGTCAAGCAAGAAAGTCCTCCCTATATATGTCCAAGCATCCATTACAATATACATCGTATGTACAATAATGGCCTCTAGGGAATACATATAACAAACATTCATAACATGTCTCGTCGACGATGCCAAACTCTGGCCTACTGGGTGTGCGTAATACGACCAATCCTGGGTCTAAGTCTTCTCGTTTATTTTTTCGAGAAAGATCTTGTCGGGGTCTCCCTCAAATCTCGTTCCTGCTGAACTGCCCGGAAGTTATCACCCTTTTCTAAATCTATTTCTTGTTCCGGAACGGCTGCGTACTCTTCACGACTTTTTCTGGAAGATATATCCATATTCAACGCCTCTTCATGTGTATCACATATCTGATGTCAACGGAGTGGAATGTCATCTCATCAAAATATCGTACGAACTTCTTACTCCACTTTTCTATAATGTCGACTGATTCGGATTCGTCTCTTCGTAGATGTATGGACTGCGTTACAAATAGCTATACTCATATCTAGAGACTCCCAAGTAATGTATCCCATCACATGATATCCGGACGACGTCGAACTTTTCGATCGATTCATTAAAGTCCTATAATTCCCCGAGAGCTCAACGCTTGAGCACAGTTTAATAATATCCAGTACACACCACAGTACCTATGGACTAGCCGTAGAAGGGCAGACCTAAGCCTTATTAATGGCACCGCGGGACTGCCACAAACCCTAAGTTTCTAAAGCATTTCCATGGTCATTATGTTGAGTTAGGGTTTCATTCTTTTAGAGGGTTCATAGAATTACTTGCATGTTTTTCCGAATACCTTAAACTTAGAAAAATGGGTTTCTGACATTCGATCGTTTTCTATCGACTCTCAACGTACCTGCGTGAAGTCTTCTCTAGCTGGAATCAATCTATCTAATGACCTCGCATTGGGGTATGCAAACGAACCACATGTCCTAGTCATTCTTCCTTGGGTGACTAGCGATCTTCTATCATATCTCTAAGTACAACTCGTGCTGCATTAGCTTCAAACATCTGGGACGATATCTTTTCAGTCGCAGCAACAGCTGGCTCATTCGTCCGCACGCTGAAAAGTGCCTCAATCCTCAAGAATAGATGATACATTAACGGTCATCACCTTCTAGACGTCCTTTAGCGGTAGCCCAATACTCTGGTGCTGATCTGCACGTTCGAGAAATTTTAGTAAAAGCAATCCATCAAACGCTCATGGCGCGAAAACACAATAAAACGACATATCTATGCAATCGTGTGTCACCGGAATTACGCCCTTATCAGTCCTTGTCCAAGACGAGCTCATGTTGACCACAACTCTAGCCGCAGCTCTCTCTGCCCGTGCAATCGTGGTAACAAAACCACCAACCGATATCGATGAGGATAGATCATATGAACGAATAAAATACTGTGCAAAGAAATGTACATCCTAAGATTTCTTAAGCGGAGTAGTGTATCGTAAGTATGCCGTGGAACATACACACAGTACGTCACTCTACTTAAGTCACCTACTCCATCAACCACGGTTAACCTATGCGACGAAAGTTTGGGGCTAATATCCCCTCGACCAAGTCTAAGTTCCGTAAGGTCAAGCCTAGGTTCCGAATATATATATATATACGCCCTAGACTCTGCATAGTCAAACATAGACTCGAACCAAGGTTAAACCTAGCGCTCTGATACTAACTTTGTTGCGACCCAAAATAGCACGCGACTGACACTTGAATCATGTGAAGTCTATAGGACCCCACCTAATTCAATTAATCCAAAAGCCCAGAAATCTAAACCATTTAAAAGAAGAAATGAAGGAAAACTTATTTTAAAGCAAGTGTTCTATCAAAATAAGCCGTAGTAAGCATTTTTAAAATATCAAGTCTTTTCCAAAAATTTCGGCAGAGTTTCCTTTGAAAATACTCGCCCCAAATGGGTACAAACATGAATAATATACCTAATGAATAAAGGCATTCCCAAATGGGAGCTAGCTCTTCGCCAATTGGCGGACACAACCACGCAAGATATATAATATACAACGCCGAAGGGCGAGGATCCAAAACTCAGAAAGAAAAACAATATCATCAAGAAAACCAGAGAAAAACTATAATAATACAGCGTGCAACTCTAAGGCCGAAAGAATATACATACTGGTCTTCTAAGTCTATAAATTAATACAAGTCTGGTTGATAGAGTTTACTAGATACAACTGAATATAAATACAGATACTACGGTGGTCACAATACAAGTGAACCCACCTACCAAAGCAATCATTCGGAAGGAAGTAGTGTGCCAGCAAAGCCGCCAAGGAAACCTGTACGACAAAACCTGCAAGAAACATAACGGGGGTGAGTTGCCAACTCGTGAGTAAAAAACATCACCGAGAAGAAATCGCATGTATGACTCTATCCTAAGTCATACAATAATATCCTCATAAATATAACCTGAAACATCTAATAATGGCAAGGTAATCATCTAACATAAGTGAATACCAAGTGCTCGTGTCAGTGCCTCATGTAGCAACATATCACATATATGATGTATGAATGCAATAAGGATGAAAACAGAATACATTTTGAATGAGAAAACCGTTTTCATATCTCAGTGAGATTTCTGCATAAAAATCGAAGTATCATCAATGAAATCAACAAGGAATCCGTGTCAAGCATCGACACGAAATATATATCCCAATATCTCAATATCTCGGGCTCCGGCAATCCGGACTGGCCCATATTATAAAATCTCAATGTCTCAATATCTCGGGCTCGGGCAATCCAGACTGGCCCCGGGCTCCGGCAATCCGGACTAGCCTAAATCATCAAATCTCACGACTACATCGGTATCCTCCGGATATCCGCCACGTCACAAATAACCGGTCGGTAGTGCTCTCCTGCCAGGTTCAACGCCATCATCTGCGACCATCTTGAACCGGGGTACCGCACCGGGTCCACCATGCACCCGCAGACGGTTCCTCCTCCTCCTCGAATCGGGTGTATGATACTGCTCAAGGGCCGAGAAAACTCATGGTGGACATATCTCACATCATATCATGAGAAAACCACAATTTCTATCTTTTGAAAATGATAACGAGTTTATAAAATCCTTGTGGTTTCTCCAAATCCATAAAACTCATGGAAAATCCGAATCCCATAATCAAAAGTCAATAAACAGTGAATACTGGCATAAAGCCTCATAATATTGCATGACAAATGAAAATACACATGCATGAGATATCACAGTAATAAATGCAATGTCTAAGCTATCATATAAAAGCAAGCGCACTAGTACCATATTGAAACTATCAGCTAACAATTTATACTAATGAAGTAGTGTTTTCTAATGTGTACGTGACATGAAAATTACCGATGATGATGTGTGTGAGCCGGCAAGCAAGTGTACGTGGAGCATACGCATCATCGGTAATGGTGCTGGTGTCCTGACAGCATGGATTCATAATAACTAATAAAAACACAAATAAGCATGCCATGCGATGCGAACAGCAAGAATATACGGAAAATGAATAATAACGCAACATATAAGAATATACATTTATAAGTATGAGTCATACAATTTTTGCATTTGAAATAGCACGAATCATGGTTTTTAGAAATTAGGGCCTATCTTTAAAATATTCACGATTCGTTAGTTTGAAAATAAGTATGATTCGAGCCCAGTCTAACATCTACCTGATTGTAACATTTCAGAAAAATAAAATATTATTTTTGGGAATTTATATAATTAAAATAATAAATATTATCAATGTTTTAATGATGTGGTATAATTATATACCGATAAATTGGGAATCATTTGGAAATTTATGTTAATTATTGAATTGAGGGTGTTTTATATGATAGGGACATTTATAGATTTTTCTAAATGTTCATTTGTAAAAGGGTTAAATGCTAATCTCGATTAAATTTCACTAATCATGCATTGATTTATTTTGTGCATAATGACATGCACCATGACATGTTTCAAAACACATGTTTTTCAATTTGCTTGAACCATGGCATCTTGTTCTCTTTTATATGTATATGGTTTTAATTGTTTTGGTTTTTGAAAAGAAAAGAAAAGGGGAAAATAGAAAAGAAAAGGAAAAATAGAAAAGAATGGAGGTATGGGCAAGAGAGAGAGAGGGGGTGAGGGGTCAACCTTGGGCATGGCTCATCTTCATTCATTCCCTCTTCATCTCTTCCCTCCTCTCCCCTCAACCTTGGCTGCCCTCTTCCCTCCACCATCTCCACCTCCTCACACAACTCAAAATCCACACCAAAACACCATGATCCCTTCATTAAAAATGTGCACAAGCTCACTACAAGTATTTTGGACCAAGAAAAATTGGATTTTGAAGACTTGGTGCAACTTAAGAATTTTCTTGAGTTGCCAAATGAGCTAATTCTTTTATCATTAGTGTAGTATTTCAATTCCTTTTTGCATCCATGTTAGTTTAGAAGTGATTAAGTGTAGTTTAGTGATGGTTGAAAATTCCAAGATCAAGTTTAGGGATTCTTGAGAAGTGATGATGCAATTGAGGCTTAGTAGTGACCTTAAAACCCCCATAGTGCTAAAAACCTGGACCAACCAGAGCCTAGGCTATGAGAACTTGGACTTTAGATTGCCGATATCGGGTTTTTGTGGAATTAGTGATGGTATTTAGAGATCTGCTGCTATCCTGAGACCCAGAAAATGTTTTAGCAATCACAGTGAGTCGTGCAGGCTAACCCCAAGACCCGAGACCCCAACCTTTTTCCAAGGCTGCAATTTTATTCTTTCTGGCCGCAAATTGCGGCCAGGGTAGGGTTGTTTGGATTCGTGTTTGTCCCATGGCTTTATCTTCAGTAAATTAGACCCTTCCCATATGCAAACTTGGCTAATTTCACCTTAGGCAAAATCTGGAGAGGTTTTCTTAAGTTTCTGATTTCGTATTGCGAATTTTAATGAATTGGGATTTTTTTTTATATTGTGTTCCGTCGTCTGATGTTTGTACGTCAGCGACGAGGGTTGTTTGGTGGTTTTGCAGGCGTAGGCTTTAGGTTCTAACTTATGAGCGATTTGTGTGACGTATTGGTGTTCCGACTTGATTTTAATAAGCATTTGCGATTGTGTATTGGTTGTAGGTACCCTCGCGTGGATTCCGAGACGAAGAAGCACCTCAATTTCGGCAAGCAAGGATCAAGGTGAGTAGATATATATCTACGGAGGAAGTCGGGTGGATGGCGTATAGCACCCTCGCAAGTTCGTAGCATTTGATGCATTTTAATATATATTTATATATGTGTTGTTATGAGATGTGCATACTTAGCAAATAATGCTTTAGGTGACTTTGGGTTAGTGTTAGCGTGTTCGGAAGATATGTTTTAGTTAGTTCTTAGTCGCGAACCCTAGAATAAGGTACACGCGCGTGCGCATACACACATACTTTTTATTTTCTTGTGTGTATATGGGGATATATATATATATACATATATGTATGTGAGTATGTATATATATATATATATGTATGTATGTATGTATGTATGTATGTATGTATGTATACATATACATGGATGATGAGGATAGTATATGATACTTGGAGATGAGTCGATGTGATTGGGCATAATACCGTGAGATCGGTGATGTGTTTTTGGTCATGTTATGTTATACTACATGAGAGTATAGTTGATTGATAGGCGTTGTCTTTTCATACACACGCGGTTATATGTTGATGGTATCGGAATGTACTAGACTTCAAATCAGTATCCCTAATTCAGGATATGATGATAATGATACTAGATAAATAATGATGATGTGATAGTTGAGCCGTACCCAGATTTTGGGATGCCGTATGATGGATTTACTGTACGAGATATAATTATGATAATAGATCCGCACTCGGGACTCAAGGATGTCGTATTGTACGTTTTATCATACGTGACACTATTGAGGCAGGATCACCGACTACTAGATATATATATCGACTCGGACTTAAGTGGATTTCCTTAACTTTTCGTTTAGTCTTTTAGTTTAGTCCTGTAGTTACTTTTAAATGATAGACTGGGCTCGAGTCATATATATTTCCAAAACTAACGAATCGTGAGTATTTTAAAGACAGGCCAAGGGATACTACGGATATTTCAAAGGACGTATCTTTTCTTAAAAACACCGTAGCCTTATTTTCTAAACACCACGATTCGTGTTATTTCAAATGTCAAACTGTATGACTCGTATATTTAATGTAGATTCCTTATTATTGCATTTGCTATTCATTTCTGTATATTCATGTTGCTCATATCTCATTTCATGCTTATACTTGTGATTTCCATTGTTTATTATAAACCCATGCTGTCAGGACACTAGCACCATTACCAATGATGCGTATGCTACACGTACACCTGCTTGCCGACTTACACACATCATCATCGGTAATTGTTATATCACGTCCACTTTAGAAAATACTACTTCATTAGTATAAATTGCTAACTGATAGTTTCGACATAATATTAGTGCGCATGCCTTTATATGCTAATTTAGATAATGCATTTATTGCTGTGATATTTCATGCATATTTATATATATTTATTTGCCGTACGATATTACGGGCCAGTTCGGATTGCCGGAGCCCGGTATTCACTGTTATTGACCCTTTATTTTTAGGATTTCGGATTTGTCCATGAGATTTCTGGATTTGGAGAAACCGCAAGAATTTTATAAACTGATTATCATTTCTAAAATTAGAAATTTATGGTTTTCTCGTGATATGATATGAGATATGTCAACCATGAGTTTTCTCGGCTCTTGAGCAGTATCATACACCCGATTCACGGAGGAGGAGGAACCATCTGTTGTGCATGGTGGACCCGATGTGATACCCCGGGGCAAGATGGTCGAAGATGATGGCGTTGAGCCTGGCAGGGGAGCACTACTGACTGGTTATTTGTGACGCGGCGGATATCCGGAGGATACCTATGTAGTCGTGAGATTTGATTATTTTGGGCCAGTACGGAATGCTGGAGCCCAGGGGCCAGTCCGGATAGCCGGAGCCCGAGATATTGAGACTTTGAGGTATTGAGATTATATGATATGGGCCAGTCAAGATAGCCGGAGCCCGAGATACTGGATATTTTGATATATGTTTTGTGTCGATACTTGACACGGATTTTATGTTGATTTCATTGATGATACCTCGATTTTTATATGCAGAAATCTCAATAAATTAAGAAAACAATTTTCTCATTTAGATGTATTCTGTTTTCAATGCATTCATACATCATATATATGACATGTCGCTACCTGAGGCACTGACACGAGCACTTGGTATTACACTTATGTATAGATGTTTACCTTGCCTTTATTTAGATGCTTCAGGCTATATTATTTTGAGAATATTACTATCGTATGACCTAGGATTGAGTCATACATGCGATTTTTGCTCGATGATGTTTTCTACTCACGAGTTGGCAACTTACCCCCGTTGTGCCACAGTTTCTTGCAGGTTTTACCGTACAGGTTTTCTTGGCGGCTTTGCAGGCACACTGCTTCCTTCCGGATGATTGCTTTGGTAGGTGGGTTCACTTGCATCATGACCACTGTTGTACCTTTCATTTATATTTCAGGTGTATCTAGTAAACTCCATCAACCAGACTTGTATATTTAGTAGACTTAGAAGACCAGTGTATATTCTTTCGACCTTAGAGTCGCGCACTTGTATTATTATGGTTTTTCTATGGTTTTCTTGAAGATGTTGGTTTTCTTCGGAGTTTTGATCCTCGCCCTTCGGCGTTGTATATTATATTGCTTGCGTGGTTGTGTCCGCCAATTGGCGAAGAGCTAGCTCCCGCTTGGGGATGCCTTTATTCATTATGTATATTATTCATGTTTGTACCCGCTTGGGGCCAGTATTTACAAAGGAGACTCTGCCGAAATTTTCGGGAAAATATGATGTTGCTTTTAAATGTTTAATTCTATTTATTTTATTTAAGCCACTTTCTTTAAACAAGTTTTCCTTCACTTCTTACTTAAAAATGGTTTAGATTTCTGGGCTTTTGGCTTACTTGAATTAGGTAGGGTCCTATAGACTTCACATTATTCAAGTGCCAGTCACGTGCTATTTTGGGTCATGACACTGATAAACTACAGGACTAAACTAAAAGACTAATCGAAAGGGTAAGGAAATCCACCTAAAGTCCGAGTCGATATATTTAGTAGTAGGTGATCCCGCCTCAATAGCGTCACATACGATAAAATATATAATACGACATTCTCGAGTCGAGAGTGTGGATCAATCATCATTTATATACGTCGTACAGTAAAATACATCGTATGACATCCCAAAATCGGGGTACGGTCAATATCACATATACCTCATTATTCAACTGGTATCATTATCATCATATCATGAAATAGGGGTACTGATCTAAAGTCTAGTACATTCTGATACCATCAACATATATCGCTTGTGTATGAAAACACATCGTCCATCGATCCGCTATAATATCATATCGTATCTCATAGTACGACTGTCAGGACCCGAAAGTACAGAACATGACCGGCACTTAAACTACGAAATGTCTCGAGGCGTACGTAATCTAAGTAAGCCGAAAACTCAGAAATCCAAACCAAGAAAAGTAGTAGAGTGAAGGAAAAACCATTTTAAATCAAATAGTTTGCAACACACGCCGAAATGTGCACTTTAAAATCACAAGTCTTTTCTAAAAATTTCGGCAGAGTTACCTTTGTAAAAACTAACCCCAAACAGGTACAAAACCTGATAAAGCATATATAAAGAATAAAGGCATCCCCAAGTGGGAGCTAGCTCTTCGTCAATCGACGGTCACAACCATGAAAGCAATATAATATACAACGCCGAAAGACGAGGATCACAACAGAAAAGGAAACTCAGAACAGCATGAAATCCATAGAAATACAACGCGCGACTCTAAGGTCGAAAGAATAAACAACACTGGTCTCTATCTGAAATAAATACATGTTTGGTTGATGGAGCTTCTTAATACAACAGAATAATAATATACAAAGTATAATGATGGTCACGATGCAAGTGAACCCACCTACTAGCAAATCACCCGGAAAAAAAGCAGTGTGCCATCAAAGCCGTAATGAAACCTGTACGGCAAACCTGCAAGAAACTGTGGCACAACGGGGGTGAGTTGCCAACTCGTGAGTAGAAAACATCTACGAGCAGAAATCGTAAGAACAACGCAATCCTAGTGTTGGATATATGTATGCCCTAGAGGCCATTATATGATAGTGGATGTATCTATACATGTATATATATATATATATATTCAGTGTACATTCTTGCTCGACATGATAGTATGCTATCTGGTTCTTCTTTATCTGACATGTTGATTTGATCATGCTTTTATTCATTCACACATGTTGATAAAGCCCTGAGGATATAGGCTTGACTACTAATATTATGATAGAGATCATACTGGTGGGACATCTGTAGTTTATAAGCATATCCTGGAATATCCCTAGTCGCAGGTGTATCGAGATGGGGCATCGATATACCAGAGTAGACTAGCGTATATGATACTAGACCCATATGATGGGCGATGGATTCCCACATTCATCGATGTTAGACATCGAGATTGTATACGGGTGCTCAGTGGTGACTGGGTACACTGGACGGACTCACTGAGAACTCCTATATGGAATTATATCTATCATCGGATAGCAGTTCTCAGGTGACACTGGTGCAGGTTAGTCTGTAGACCCGAGATCGTCATAGAGTCTTGTGTGTTCTCCCACTGTACTTTGATTACCACCCTACCACGGCTCTACTGAGTCGTGCAAACAGGTGGCCGTTGGGTACAGTTCCGAGACACACGAAGGCGATGAGCAATAGGAGGGGTTTCGTCTCTCCCGGTATTGGGAGTAGATGTTGTGCTGTGCTCGATTGGCTATATCAGTAAGTCCCTGGCCAGGGCTGTTGAGATTTACTGATAAGTGTTATCAGTAGTTTCTCGATCTGTTATAGACCATTCATCGGCACGACTTATTGAGTTATTAGGGTCGACGTTACCATCCCTAGACTCGATATGCAGCATATCTGACGAAGAGACCGGACTGTACGGTAGTGTTACCAGTTGGCTCGACGGGAGTTGTGACAGGTTCGCTTGTTTTTTTCTGATTGCTCAATACTCGGGTGGCCGTTATGTTTAGCTGACCGCTTGCGGCTTGGGGGTGCTTGATATGATCATCACCCACTGCTGGCGTATTGACGAGTCTTAGAGTCCCACAATGGAGTTGCCTAGTCCAGGCGAAACGATGTGGTGCGCATATGAGATATGCACGTGGACCCGGTTAAGATGCGTGTATGAGATACCGTATATTAATCGGGCGGTTTGCTTTTGGTCGAGTCGTATACGATATGACCAGTTTGCTAAATCATGTGTTGATTTATCATTGACCATTACATTCTCACTTTAAACCCTTTCTTGTCTTTTTGTTGTATGAATGCATGTATGCATTTATTCTCATTCATGCACATAGGATGTGCATGCACACATACATGCATACATAATTCTATCATGGTTGTTGATATAGTGGATGGTGGCAATATAAGTCTCACACCATATATAAATATATAGATATTATTTTGGAAAAGAAAAATGGAAATGGAAATTGTTATCATGGTTTAATATTTTATTCTTGCACCAACACTTTGGTTTAACCACGATTCATTTTCTATGGCCATTTTTGTTCCAAACTAAAATATCTAGATATTTTATAACTATGGTTGAGAATGAGAAAGTGAAAATATATATATTTTCATTTCTCATTTTTATTCACAAGTTTATCATTATCTTGAGCTCTTTACAAGCCATCATCTTCTTCCTCCTTTCTCTCTTGCTCTCTAGTTTTCTCAAGTGAGCAAAAGAGTCACCATGTTAGGATTTTGAAGTGAGAAAACAAACCACATCGCCATTCTACACTAGTCTTTCCCATTAGTGTAGAGTGTTAGTTTCCATTTCTTCTCTTGATCTAGTGGAGCTTCAAGCTTGGACAAAGAGGACTCCGGGTGGATCGTCGTGGACCTAGAGGATCTCAAGCAAACCTTTTTCCAACCCTCAAGTAACCAAGGAGTCTAGCGTAGGGAGCTACAAAGGTTGTACTCTCAAAACCCTAGCTTTTACTACTTGTGTTTATGTTGCCGTAAATTTTCTAGCATGATCCTTAAGATAGTTTCTTTAGAACCATATAAATTTTAAATATGGCATGTGTGTTGCCTCCAAACCCTTGTAGTAGTGTTGTAGGAAACCCTTCATGGTATCAGAGCCAGGCTAGAGCTATAGGCGACGTTTAGGCGAAGTTAAAACTCCGATCGAACCACGAAATACGGATTTAGACCCTTCTCTGGACATTTTTTAAAACTGTGTTTTTTTCTGAATTAAAAATACTTAAAAAATTCATCAAGGAAATATAAGCATAACTGTACAAAACGACACCATGATCCGTACATACAGCCGCGGAACCGCGGCCAAACCTTGCTTGGGCCGTGGATCCGCGGCCGTACAGACGCTTTATGGCCTCGTTTTTGTACAGTAATCTCAGCAGCTGCTTGTACATATTTTTGGGTATTTTTAATCTGACTCAAGTGTTGAGTGTTCTGGGGATTATTTTGGATTCGTTGATTCGATCGGAAAAATTTAATTTCGTGCTATTTTCGGGTAATTTGGAAAGTATTAAAAAGTTCGAACGGATATCATTAACTCACTTTATCCCGGCACGAAAACTTTCAAGTGTTGAATTTTTCTCGAGTTTAAATCTTTCGGAAATACGTGCAAGTAACGTGGTGGACCCTCTAGAAGAACATAAACCTTAACTCGATTATGTGACCGTCTGAATTGCCTCTAAACGTTAGGGTTTGGGGCAGTACGGCGTGCCACATGTGAGGCGTTGGCTTGACCCTTCTACGGCTGGACCACTGCTACTGTGACATATTCTGGGATTTTTTAACTCCGCTCAAGTGTTGAGCTATTAAGGAAATCTTGGGTATTTGATTATTCGATCGGAATGTTTAATACTGTCTATTTATCTGGAATGTGATTCAATATATGGAATTCATATAGTTAGGCATGAAATGCGAAGTATGTGTTATTTCGGATTTACGATGTCTAAAGTGATTGTGGATTCCAAATGTTGTAGTTTTACACTTTCTTTTCTGTGACCGTAAGTGTAGTATGTAGTTGTATTGCCGTTTTTCGTTGCTATACATCAACGATGATCGGTGTATGCATACTTACTTACGTTGATGATATGAGATATTATGTGTTGCTGAGATATGATGTGCATGATTGTCGCGATTAAATAGCCGGGTTTTTTTTATGTGAGATGAGAGTTTTCTTTTCATTCATGTAAAATTCAAATGTAATGTAATATTCTTTTATTCAGGGCACTTTCGGGTTGAGATTGATGTCACCAGTGTTGTATATTATTTACTTTTCCGCATTAGAATAGACCCAAGGAGGGGAGCACAAGTGACCGGGTTCTGGGGTTCAGAGGAAGGCCATCTTGAGGAGTCGAGACCGGGTCTCCTAAACTTCAGAATTGGTAGGGTCGCTTTCCACTCTCGTAGGGGTCTAGGGGTGTGGGCTTGGCTATTCATCGCGACTGTGGAATCCGTATTTTCTATTATTGGCTAAATACTAAATACGGACGTCCTAGTATATCCTATATTATCATATCTGTGTTTCTGCTTCCTGTATTCTGTGATGTGATATCTGAGACGAATGATATATTATATATAAGATATATAGTAGACGTTGCTTATGTTTTACACCCGCGCTTGTCCCGTCCCGGTATGCCGTTAGTTAAGTAACCTAACGGTGCATAATGGAACATTGCGGCGAATGCGGATGGCATAAGCGTACGTTGTATTTTCGTTTCTTTTCTGTGATTGGCTTAAGGACTTAAATGATGGGGCTACAATAATATGATTAATGTAAAGAAAATAAACCTAAAAAGATGTTGTAGAATCGGATTTGAAAACCACTCGGCTCTTTATGAAAAAGCTACTTTTCAAAACTGCGGAATTCAAGCCACTCCTTTTGAAAACCATTTGATTCTACGATGATATCAAGTTCAAAGCGTTAAAAATTTTCTTAAAAATCATCCGCAACCCTCCGTCATTTTAGGAAGTAGAGTACGTAGTATTCGTGCTACGTTTGTTGACTATAGTTAAGGCATAGTGTACGGTAGCTATGTGATGTCTTCCTACGCTGCATATGATGCAGATTAATTAGGACATTCATGCGACTTTGTTGACCATAGTTAAGGGTCATGTGAGTGGGTATAATTAATCAAGAAATGACGGGTAGAACTTGACTAGCACTTATGATTTGTTGACCAAAGTTAAGGTCATAGGTACTAGGGGTAAAAACCACATCGGGAATTTCAATAGTTGAAATTTGCAATGAGATTGCATACCTTCCATATGATGGTTGGATCCCGATCCCACTGTGGGCAATAGTTGCACCCAGGAGAGTTTTGCAGTTTACAATTAGCTAACCCATTAGGTGTCTAGAAAGGTGTTAACAGGGCTACGCCTCTGGGAAGACGAGGTTTACTTTAATTAGGTCCGTGCGAAAGCACGGGGAACCTCCCTCAAGTACCGACACTGGCCTGGCTGAACGGTTGGCGAAGTTGTAGACTGTAATTAATCCTGGCTAGTTTTCTTTTTAAGGTTTGAAAGAAAAACTTGATTAAAGCAGTGGGAGACATCGATTAGATAAGATAATAACCAATCTGATCTTTGCAAGAGCTTTCGCTAAGTGTATTCTTTTCTCTCTCTTAATGGCAGATACCAATGACAGGACTCAAGCTTCTACTAGATAAAAATAAACTGAATGAGACCAATTATAAAGACTTGCTGAGGTATCTGAACATTGCCCTGACTTATGATAAGGTATCATATGTCCTCACGGCTCCAGCCCCGCCCGTCCCAGGTCCAAAATCCTCAGTTGCGGATATTGAAGTCCGCAAGACATGGGACGCTGACTGTGCCACGGCCAAATGCCTCGCGCTTGCATCGATGGATAACACACATCAAAAGCAGCACGAGAATATGGACGTTCACGCTATATTCCTCCATACAAAGGAGTTGTATGGAGAGCAATCCCGCGTATTACGATACGAAGCATCAAGGAAATTGTTTCAGATACGAATGGCCCCTGGCACACCAGTAGGAGACCATGTTCTGAAGATGATAGCTCTCATTGAAGAACTTGAGGACCTTGGATGGAAGATGGACAATGAAAAATATACGGATATTATTCTGCAGTCCCTCCCCTCCACCTTTGCTCAATTTATAGTTAACTTCAACATGCACAACATGGAGAAGGAACTACCTTAACTCCTTAATATGTTAAGGAGTGCAGAGAGCACACTGAAATCAGTAAAAATTCCCGTTTTGAGTGTCGGGCAATCTTCCTCTTCTCGCCCAATGGCTAAGGCCAAGGGAAAGATGAAGAAGAAGCCCACCAAGCCAAGGGGTGAGTTAAAAAGGTTAAGGGGAAAGACAAGTCCAAAGCTGGAGAATCGGGGAAAGGGGAATGTTATCACTGCCACAAAACAGGACATTGGAAGCGTAACTGCACGGAGTACTTAAATCTCAAGAAGAAGCATGGGGATGCTTCCGCTTCAGGTGTGTTTGTGACAGAAAACTGTTTTTCAATAAACTCTGCTTCCTGGGTATTAGATACCGGTTCAGATTCTCACATTTGCAATTCTATGCAGGGGCTGAGAAATAGCAAGGTTTTGAAGACAGGTGACCATACTCTCCGCGTTGGAAATGGTTCCAATATACATACAGTTGCAGTGGGAGAGTATCATTTGGGGTTGCCGTCTGGGTGTATATTGGTTTTGAACCCATGTTATTTTGTACCTAGTATGCTTTGTAATATAATATCTGTTTCTTTGTTAGACAATGAAGGATATAATTTTGTATTGCAGAACAATGTTATGAACATTCACCTGAATCAAATGTTGGTTGGGTATGGTACGCTTAATAACGGGATATACGTCCTAAATCAACACACAGTTTTCAGCTTACAACACACTAATAAAAGAAAACTTTCAGAAATAAATGAAGCTTTTCTTTGGCACTGTAGACTTGGTCATATTAACAAAACAAGACTAAACAAGTTACACAAAGATGGATATTTAAACCCTTCTGAATATAAATCTTATGCGACTTGCCAGTCTTGTATGAAGGGTAAAATGACCAAAACTCCGTTTATCGGACACGGAGAAAGAGCCACTGAGCTCCTAGACCTCATACATAGTGATGTGTGTAGGCCAATTTCTACACAGGCTAGAGGCGGTTTTTCATACTTCATTACTTTCACTGACGATTCTCAAGATTCGGTCATGTATTTTTATTAAAGCACAAATCCGAAGCTTTCGAGAAATTCACTGAATATAAACAAGAAGTAGAAAAACAAACCGGCTTGAGTATCAAAATGCTTCGATCAGATCGAGGTGGGGAGTACCTCGGTACAGAGTTTGCAAACTTCCTAAAAGAGAATGGGATTCTCTCTCAGCTCACTCCTCCTTACATACCACAGCACAACGGTGTGTCAGAACGACGGAATATGACCCTATTAGATATGGTCCGTTCCATGATGAGTGATGCTGAGTTACCCGTCTCATTTTGGGGGCATGCATTGGAGACTGCAGCGTTTCTACTGAATAGGGTCCCAACCAAAACCGTGTTTACCACGCCATATGAGATATGGCATGGGAATAGACCATCCCTTAAGAGAATTAAGATTTGGAGTTGCCCGGCCTATGTTAAAAAGCAGAATCCGGACAAACTCGAGACACGGTCGGTCATGTGTAATTTTGAGGGGGTATCCAAAGAATTCTTATGGATATCTATTCTACCACAAGGAGGAACCAAAGGTGTTTGTTTCTCAGTATGCCACATTCTTGGAAAAAGAGTTTTTCACAGATAAAGCTGATGGCAATGTGGTAGATCTAGAAGATGTTCTAGAGATACAAACTATAAATGACGACTTGGTTGAACCGGCTGTTGCAATAGAAACTGAGGAACCTCGGCCACTCCGTAGGTCTGATAGGACTTCTCGCCCACCGGAGAGGTACTACGGTTTCCTCATTGATGGTGACAGAGAAGACTGCATCATGGAGGATGATGATCCTACCAGCTTTCTGCAAGCTATCACGAGTGGAGACACTGTGAAGTGGCTGGATGCCATGAGATCCCGAAATGGAGTCTATGTACACCAACAAAGTATGGACTTTAGACATTGTACCCCCTTGGGTAAAACCTGTGGGGTGCAAATGGATCTTAAAAGAAAGATTGGTGTAGAGGCAGGTAGAGACCTATAAGGCAAGACTTGTGGCGAAGGGTTTCGTCAAAGACCAGGTTTGGACTATGACGAGACCTTTTCTCCAGTAGCCATATTTAAATCCATTCGGATCCCTACTTGCTATTGCTGCTCACTACGACTATGAAATCTAGCAGATGGACGTTAAAACGGCATTTCTAAATGGAGATTTAGAAGAATGCGTTTATATGGATCAGCCAGAGGGCTTCATTGACAGTGGGAACAGCGGGAAAGAATGTAGATTGCTTAAATCCATATATGGGTTAAAGCAGGCATCACGGAGTTGGAACATCTGTTTCGATGATGTTATCAAAGAGTTTGATTTCATCAAAAATCTAGATGAACCTTGTGTTTATAAGAAGGCTGTAGGGAGAGCTGTCACATTCCTTGTATTGTACGTGGATGACATTCTTCTGATAGGAAAGAATATTCCTATGCCACAGTCGGTCAAATCTTTCTTATCACTAAGGTTCTCCATGAAGGACCTGGGTGATGCCACATACATTCTGGGCATTAGGATCAATAGGGATAGATCCAAGAGGTTATTGGGATTGTCCCAAACCAGGTACATCAACACCATCCTAAAAAGGTTTAGTATGGAAGACTCCAAGCTGGGTGCCTTACCCGCTTGCCATGGGGTCACTCTCTCTAAGGACTCTTGCCCAAAGACCGATGAAGAGAGAGCTCGCATGAGCATTATACCCTATGCTTCGGCAGTAGGATCTATAATGTATGCGATGTTATGTACACGCCCAGATGTAGCTTATGCACTTAGTGTTGTAAGCAGGTATCAATCCAACCCAGGGGAGAATCACTAGATAGCTGTGAAGAACATTCTTAAGTAATTGCGAAGGACTAAAGAATTGTTCTTGGGTGTATGGTTATATAGATCTCCAAATGGACGCCTATACCGATTCAAGCTTCCAGAGCGATAATGGACGATAGCAAATCTATCTCCGGGTTTGTATTTACCCTCAATGGAGGGGCGGTAAGTTGGAAGAGTTCCAAACAGGATACCATTGCAGACTCTACGATGGAGGCTGAGTACATTGCTGCGAATGATGCCGCCAAGGAAGCTGTCTGGATGAAGAAGTTCGTCTCGGAGCTAGGAGTAGTTCCAACCATTATGGATCTAATACCATTGTAGTTGTGATAATAATGGGGCTATGGGCGTTAGCCAAGGAGCCCAGGTCCCCATCAGCGGTCCAGACACATCCTGAGGCGCTTTCATTTAATCCGGAAGATTGTAGATCGCCGCGAGATCGAGATTAGGAGAGTAGACACAAAGAATAACACCGCGGATCCAACTCACCAAGGCCCTCTCTCAGCCGCAGCATGAGCGACTTTTTGAGATGTTGGGTATGAGATACGCCAATAACTGGCCTTAGTGCAAGTGGGAGATTATTGGATATATGTATGCCCTAGAGGCCATTATATGATAGTGGATGTATTTATACATGTATATACTATATATATACTATATATATATATATATATATTCAGTGTACATTCTTGCTCGACATGATAGTATGCTATCTGGTTCTTCTTTATCTGACATGTTGTTTGATCATGCTTTTATTCATTCACACATGTTGATAAAGCCCTGAGGATATAGGCTTGACTACTGTGATTATGATAGAGATCATACTGGTGGGACATCTGTAGTTTATAAGCATATCCCGGAATGTCCCTAGTCGCAGGTGTATCGAGACGGGGAATCGATATACCAGAGTAGACTAGCGTATATGATGGGCGATGGATGTTCCCACATTCATCGATGTTAGACATCAAGATCATATACGGGTGCTCAGTGGTGACTGGGTACACTGGACAAACTCACCGAGAACTCCTATATGGAATTATATCTATCGTCGGATAGCAGGTTCTCAGGTGACACAGGTGCAGGTTAGTCTGTAGACCGGAGATCGTCATAGAGTCTTGTGTGTTCTCCCACTGTACTTTAATTACCATCCTATTACGGCTCTACTGAGTCGTGCAAACAGGAGGCCGCTGGGTACAGTCCCGAGACACACGAAGGCAATGAGCAATAGGAGGGGGTTTCGTCTCTCCCGGTATTAGGAGTAGATGTTGTGCTGTGCTCGATTGGCTATATCAGTAAGTCCCTGGCCAGGGCTGTTGAGATTTACTAATAAGTGTTATCAGTAGTTTCTCGATCTGTTATAGACCATGTCATCGGCACGACTTATTGAGTTATTAGGGTCGACGTTACCATCCCCTACACTCGATAAGCAGCATATCTGACGAAGAGGACCAGACTGTACGGTAGTGTTGCCAGTTGGCTCGACGGGAGTTGTGATAGGTTCGCTTGTTTTCTTCTGATTGCTCAATACCCGGGTGGCCGTTACGTTTAGCTGACCACTTGCGGCTTGGGGGTGCTTGATATGATCATCACCCACTGCCGGCGTATTGATGAGTCTTAGAGTCCCACAATGGAGTTGCCTAGGTCCAGGCAAAACGATGTGGTGCGCATATGAGATATGCGCGTGGACCCGGTTAAGATGCGCGTATGAGATACCGTATATTAATCGGGGTGGTTTGCTTTTCGTCGGGTCGTATGCGATATGACCGGTTTGCTAAATCAAGTGTTGATTTATCATTGACCATTAGTTTCTCACTTTAAACCCTTTCTTGTCTTTTTGTTGTATGCATGCATGTATGCATTTATTCTCATTCATGCACATAGGATGTGCATGCACACATACATGCATACATAATTCTATCATGGTTGTTGATATAGTGGATTGGTGGCAATATAAGACTCACACCATATATAATAATATATAGATATTATTTTGGAAAAGAAAAATGGAAATGGAAATTGTTATCATGGTTTAATATTTTATTCTTGCACTGACCCTTTGGTTTAACCATGATTCATTTTCTATGGCCATTTTTTTTTGCAAACTAAAATATCTATATATTTTATAAATATAGTTAAGAATGAGAAAATGAATATATATATATTTTTTCATTTCTCATTTTTTTATTCACAAGTTTATCATTATCTTGAGCTCTTTACAAGCCATCATCTTCTTCCTCCTTTCTCTCTTGCTCTCTAGTTTTCTCAAGTGAGCAAAAGAGTCACCAAGTTAGGATTTTGAAGTGAGAAAACAAACCGCATCGCCATTCTACACTAGTCTTGCCCATTAGTGTAGAGTGTTAGCTTCCATTTTCTTCTCTTGATCTAGTGAAGCTTCAAGCTTGGACAAAGAGGACTCCGGGTGGATCGTCGTGGACATAGAGGATCTCAAGCTGAACCTTTTTCCAACCCTCAAGTAGCCAAGGAGTCTAGCGTAGGGATCTACAAAGGTTGTACTCTCAAAACCCTAGCTTTTACTACTTGTGTTTATGTTGCCCTAGAATTTTCTAGCATGATCCTTAAGATAGTTTCTTTAGCACCATATAAATTTTAAATATGGCATGTGTGTTGCCTCCAAACCCTTGTAGTGGTGCTGTAGGAAACCCTTTCACTTAGGTCATACGATTACTGTATATATAATCCTCAAAATGACAAGTCTGGGCATGAAAAGGGGGCAAGGGTAAATATCTAACCCAAGTGTAATCTTATGTGCTCGTGTCAGTGCCATCAGGTAGAAATATATCATATGGATGAGGTACGAATGCATGAAAACAGAAAACATGTAAATGGAGAAACAACTTTCATAACTTAGTGAGATTTCTGTATTTTTAAACCGAGGTATCATAAATGAAATCAGCATAAACAGTGTCTAGTATCGACACAAAATATAAATCCAAATATCTCAATATCTCAAGCTCCGGCTATCCGGACTGGCCTGTACCATCAAATCTCAGTACCTCAATATCTCAAAATCTCAATGTCTAAATCTCACTATCTAGGGCGCCGTCAGTCCAGATCGGCCCCTAACATCCAATTACAAGACCACGACGGTATCCTCCGGATATCTGACGCGTCAGGTAAAATCACCGGTAGGTAGTCTGCCCCTGCCAGGCTCATCGTCTACTCCTCGAACTTCTTGCCCCGGGGTACCATACCGGGTCCACTATGTACCCGAGACGGTTCATCCAACTCCTCGAATCGGGTCTCGAAATCCATCAGCAAACTCATGGTGGACGACTCATACATCATGGAAAAACCTCACTTTTCATTTTAAAAAGAGAGAGAAGAAGTTTATATAAGTTTCTGCGGTTTTCCCCCAAATCCAGGAAATCTCATGAAAATCCGAATCCAAATCACCAAAAGCACGTAAAACAGTGAATGCAGGCATAAAAATCCATGAATGTGGCATAACAGTGAATAACAATATGCATGAAGTAGCAAGTAGTAACTGAAATGTCTAAACTGGCATATAAGGCAAGTACACTAATATCATGTCGAAACTATTAGCTAACAAGCTATGTTAATGTGATAGTATTTTCAAAAGTGTACGTGACATGGCAATTACCGATGATGATGTGTGTGAGCCGGCAAGTAAGTGTACGTGGTACATACGCATCATCAGTAATGGTGCTGGTGTCCTAAAAGCATGATATCAATAATGGTATATGAAATCACAATATAAGTATGCGATGTGGAAAGAACAGCAATAATGTGCGGGAGCTGAATACTAGACACAACGATAACTAATCTGCATTTAATATAATATAAGTCATACAGTAGTGCCTTTTGAAATGACACGAATCGTGGTGTTTTGAAAATAAGGGCTACGGCGTTTTTAAGAAAAGATACGTCCTTTGAAATATCAGTAGAATCCCTTGGCCTGTCTTTTAAAATACCCACGATTCGTTAGTTTTGAAATAGGTAGGAATCGAATCTAGTCTAACAACTACACTTAACTATATGGCTGAGCTAACAGGCTAAACGAAAGGTAAGGAAACCGCCTAACATCTGAGTCGATACGTATATATATATATATATATATACTATATATACTATTATATATTAGTCGGTGATCCCGCCTCGATAGTATCACATCCGATACAATACCTGTAATAAGACATCCTCGAGTCAAGAGTGCGGATCCATCATCAATATATAGCTCGTATGTAAATCCGTCGTACGGCATCCCAAATCTGGGTACGTGTCAAAATCACATTCATCATAATATTCATCTGGTATCCTCTTTATCAAAGATCATAATCCGGGGTACTGATCTACGTCTAGTACAATACTGATATCATCAATATAATCATGATCTGACTACTGATCTACAGCCTCATACAAACCGATGTCGTCAACACATATCTTCATAAAGAAGTATACATCGCCCAATGCGACCTATTATAAATATCTTAACCATATCTTATCTCATATCTCGATCACAAGTCAACTATTCTATGAATATCACTATTCACATGGTATCGTCATCCAAAGATCCGCTATAACATCATGACGTATCTCAAATACGAACCCTGCCATATCACCGATCTCACGGCCTCAAATCAAATCTCATCGACTCATCTCAAATCCCATGTACGATCCTCAAATCCAGTATATGAACACATAGTCACCATACCCATGTGAACACATAAATATATATTCCCATATACGCACATGTGAAAGAAAGAATGTATGCAAGTATGTGCGTGCGTGTGTGTATGGGTGCAACCCCCTACTCTAGGGTTTCGCAACTACACTAAACCAATCCAAGAACACCAAAAATCCTTGTTTATCATCAATCAACTCAAACAACATATAATAAATATATGTGTGTATACGTATTCGTATACATCACCACGAACTGCGGGGGTGCTATACGCCATCCACCCGACTTCTCCCCGTAGATATAAATCTACTCACCTTGCTTCTTGTGTACCGATGCTGATGTCGCCATCTTCATGTTCAATGCCTCGACATCATGTGGGGTACCCTACAAAGATAACACAATCGCAAAAGCATATGAAAATCACATCGGAAAACCAAAACGGCACACGCTACTCTCATAGGTAAAAACCTATAGTCTCGCATGCAAACACGACCAATAACCCAATACCGTTGACGTTCAAAACGCCACCCGACAGAAACGAATCATCAAATACCAAAATCCATGTTAAAACAAGTCGTAAAACTACGCGCCAACCCAAGAATCTACTCTATGTGAAATCAGTCAAAGTTGCATATGCCAAGGGTCTAGTTTATAGGGTATAAAGCTACAGAACCAAAAAGGATCCCAGAACCCATGCTCTGGCCGCAAATTGCGGCCAGAAAGGATTAATTGGCGGCCAGGTTGAAGGGTTAGGGGGTTAGGGCTTTGGGTGATGGTTCCTAGTTGCCTGCACATCTCCCTGTCAAACCAAAATTATTTTCAGGTGACCCGGGTGTTAGCAGATTTCCAAATACACTCACAGAATCACAGTTTTTCCCGATATCCTTTTTCTAAATCCGTATTCCGGGTTCTAGTTTCTGGTTTGGGTCTCCAATCAATCACCACAGGGGTTGTAGTCCCTAATTACACCTCAATTCACCTTTGATTTCATTTCAAACCCTAAACCCTAACTTGGAATTTCCAAAGTCCTCAAAACCACACCCATATCAATATGAAAACAAGTATAGATGCATAAGGAATTGGAATACTACTCTAAGGGTGCAGGAATTATCTCCTTTGGCAACTCAAGAATTTTCTTGAGTTGCTCAAAGTTATCAAAATCCTCTCTTTCTAGGTCCAATGTGTTCCTCTCGAGCTTGTGAACAATTTTTGTGAAATGGGAATAGGGTTTTGGAGTTGTATTCATGGTGTTATGGGGGATTGAAGATGGTGGAGGAAGAGGGAAAGGCAGCAGCAGCAGCATATGAGAGGAGGGGAGAGAAATGAGAAGAAAGAAATGATGGAGGAATAGTTCAATAAGTCAAAAGTAAACCCCTCACCCACTCTTTCTTTCTCTTAATCATACCTTACTTTTCTTTTCTCTTCTTTTCCTTTCATTTCCTTTCCTTCTCCTCACAATAGTAACCCAAAACAAACCATGCACCCAAAACATGTAAGAAAATGTAGCAAGTATGGAAAAAAAAGTTATGTGCATGTTTTGCACAAAAATGGTAAAATCCGATTAGCGATTTTTAATCACGATTAGCACTAAATTAGCATATAATAAATCGTAAAAACTTAAAAAATGGCATAATTTCATAAAATACCCCATTTTACAATTTTCCATAATTTTTCCAATTTTTTTTCCATTTATCGGTATTTAATTATACCGAAATATTAAAATATTCATTAAAATAATATTAAATTATAAAAATTCCTAAAAATAATATTTTATTTTTCTGAAATGTTACAATCTTCCCCCCTTAAAGAAATTCGGTCCCCGAATTTAAATTTAAACCCCCAAATTCTAAAACATTTCAAATGAAAGTCAAAGTCGTCGGGGCTCCGGAATCATCAATACATAAAACGCATCATAGCGCAATGCATGCGCATGAGTAATGAGCAGATAACTCAAAATCGAAACTCCGTCAAGCGTCCCGCAATCATCGGAGTCATGGTAAAGACACGAATGCCAAATCCAAATCAAAACCAATATGATATAACTCGGAACTATACATGTAAATATCAAATCTATACATGTAAATATCTGAACGAAATGCATGCCAAATCTTTTAAAGTCGCCATGAAATGCGCATAACACTGCACAGTGGTGGACGCCCTATCATAAGAAAATAACCATATATGTATATATCTTTTGTTTAATATGTACGTTTCGCCGTTTTGGAAACAACTTAGAAGGGTTTCCTTGTTTTAAACATTTCGTGTCATGTCGGACACGTAGGTAAATACTGAGACTACAGCTCCCCTTTTTTTTGGAAATCCCTTAGATAACTATCAATGCATGCAAAATAAATCCAGGTACTATCCTCTGACTAGCCCTGCTCTGTACGAAAACAATCGCAAATATCATAAAAATGTACTGCTCCCCTAAGAAATCAATCCCAAAAATGTATATATGAATACCCTGTGCGTTTGGTGCGCACAGAAAATCAAAATCCATACATGTGCCATACAGGTGCATGATTAGTAAGGATTCTGCGTGTTCAAGTTTACTTAATTACCGCAATCAAGACGGTTTCGCTTGTAGCTAGCCGGTTGAGGTACGGGTCGTCCGCAGGGAGATGG